>JANHFT010003803.1:227738-249995 GCA_032467955.1 Pseudoxenodon macrops
CCCATGCTGGCACAAGAATTCGGGGATTTGAAGTCCACAGGTCGTAAAATGACCATAGTTCCCCACCCCTGCTTAACATCTTCTCACTTGTTCCCATTACATTAGATCATTCAAATCCCTCCATTAATCTCAGCGGTCTCTTACTTGGATGAGCTAATATCTCTTAGCCCTTTGGTCTTGGGGTTTTATAGGTGATCCCAAACATCCACAGAAACAGCTACTGTATGATGCATTAAGGACTGGAAAGGTGAATGCTGTCTTGCCTGCTCTCAATATGTGCTGGGAAGAAAGTCAAGGCAATACAGCACTCATGCCTGGGCCCAGTCTGCTGAACCTATGTAGTTAACATGCAACATTCCCGGATTTCTGACTTAATTTCTCATCCTTTGCTTCAGCCCAACCATATGTTGCTCTGGACTGGGATTCTGAAATGAAGAAGCGCTACTACAATGAGACTGAGGCCGAAGTGAGTGTGCAACTTTCTAAGTTGGGAACCCCGTTTTCTGTTTTTCCTGTAGTATTGTGCTCACGGTCTGCAACCCAGACTACTGTAGTGAAATCTAGCTTCAAGTGTAGACTCTACTGCAGATCTCACCAGGAGGTCTCAGGCTAGTCACCCTTTTATCAGTCTTACAGAGTTGTGCGGATAATAACATCTAAAGTATGACATCGCGGACTCTCAAAACTTTTTCTCAGATATAAATGTGAAAATGACCTTGCTCTTCCTTTCTGCCTTGAGGAGAAGTTAGCCTCTGATCACTTTATCCATCATGTATGGATGTTCTTCCCTTTAGGGCTATGCCAAACATGACTGTATGGGCTACACGCTGAAGAAGAACCCCGTTAAGCTGCAGGAGTGCATTGAGTTGTTCACTACCATGGAAACGCTGGAGGAGGAAAATCCCTGGTGAGAATTGAAAACCTGTCTATGATAGAGCTTCTTCCATTGAGATAGCAGGGAAGGGTGTGAAGTGATTGGATGCCTGACTCAGTGCTGGTCAACATCAAAATTCAGTAGATAAAGATAACAAAACAAGAATGCTGCATGTGCCAAATAAATCCATGTGGATCTTATTTCATAATAATCCAAATTAAATAGAAAATCCAACAGCTTTTGGAATATTATGATAAGCTCTCATCAGATCATTCCATGCTAAAGCCTCTCTCAAGATTGGGGAGAGGGAAAGGAGACAATTTGTGAAATGCTAATTCTCTTGAAGGAAAAGGTATCAGGATTATGGGTTTGTCTGTTACAGGTATTGTCCCACCTGCAAAAAACACCAACTTGCCACCAAGAAGCTGGATTTATGGTCACTACCGGAGATTCTGATTATTCACCTCAAGCGTTTCTCTTACACCAAATTCTCCCGGGAGAAACTTGATACCCTCGTGGAATTCCCTGTCCAGTAAGCCTAGTCTAGTCATTCATTTTTGTTGCCAGGAGTGAAATGGGTGGGGGCTGTATGTATGTGGCTGCCTTTGGATAGCATAGATCATGGAAAATGGGAACACGCACCCTTTCGTCTGAGGAAACAGACGAGTGACAATTTATGGTCTCTGAAATTGTGAAAGATGATTGGAAGCCTTCATCTTCTACTTTGGAGGTCATCAAAAACTCAGCCTGAACTGACTTTGTGTGAATGGTGTTGGTAAAATTAGATGTGTATTTATATGATCTTTTCTATTATCTTCTTCCTTTTTGTGTGTGCGTGTGTGCTTACTACTTACTTCTTTTCTGCACTCTGTTGCACTGCTACACCATAAAGGGAATAATAGCATGATGGGTATGTACTGTATGTATGTTACATCAATACAAAAAAGTCTCAGTAGCCCATGTAAGCTCCCATCACCATGACACCCTGTCATCCTTGGCTCTGCTGCTAAAGGGTTTTCAAAGGTAGCTCCAGTGCTATTGAGGATTTAGAAACGGGGTGTGCTGGCCTTTCCCAAATGTGGGGAAATTCTCTGTCCCCGTTTTAAGGCTCTCTGCAGGAGATACTTGCTTCGTGTACTACTACCAGTTAATCGAAAGATCAGGGGGAAATGCAGCACCGTTTTTCTTCTGCCGAAGCCTTCAGCTCTCTTGGGTTACATTTGATAAAGACTGTGAGGCATGGAAATTTGTTGTCAAGACACATCTGGAGCTCAAGAGGTGGAAGGCTTCATTAGTGTAAAGTTATTGTGGCAGCTGGGAGCACACATTGAGATAGTAGCAATTCCTTTGTGCACATATGTGACTTTTCTCTACAAAGGGGTTGCTGTCAGGGTATCCTTACTCAACCGTTGAAAAAAAAACACCAAGTGGCTTTGTAATTTCTCTCTTACAGGGGCCTGGACTTTTCTGATTTCATCATCAAACCCCAGAAAGAAACTGACGCTTCTCTGTACAAATATGACCTCATTGCTGTGTCCAACCACTATGGTGGCCTCCGGGATGGGCATTGTATGTATCCTGACACTAGAGGAAATAGATTTTCTTTAAGGGGATAAGTTTGGGGCCTCAAAGAAGAACAATTGAAGCATAATCCAGTAAGGGATATGTGCAACTATTTGAAGGATAGTTATATATAAGAGTGTAACCCACCCAGAGTTGCCTTATCAGTGAGATGGGCAGGATATAAATTTAATAAAGAAGCAAAACAAGATTTCCCCAGCCTCTCTGTTTCAGAACCTACCAAACTTTGCCTTTAGTTATAATAGCTTTCAGGTCCATGAACCCATCTGCCAAGGTTTTGTATTTTGTTTTATTTTGTTGCACTCCTCCTCCTCTCCATCTGGAGGTCACAAGCTGCCTGCCACTCATCTGACGGATGAGGACTGTTTGTCCTTACAGTAGTTGCAAAGTAATAGCTGAAAACTTGCTCTGATTTTTGCTGGCAACGGTACCAATACTTAACTAACTTTAAGGAAAGAATCTTGTTTTCTCTTCCTCTTTGAGGAAGGAGACTAAGATCATTCTTTTTTAGTTCCTTTGAATCAGTCTTGAGTCCTGACGACTGACTGCAGTTTTTCCCTGCAGTTTTTGGGGGCAAGATTTTCAGAAGTGCGGTGCCATTGCCTGCTTCCTAGGGCTAAGAGAGATTGACTGGCCCAAGGTCACCCAGCTGGCTTTGTCCCTGAAGCAGGACTAGACACTGTTTCTAGTCTAGTGCCTCAACCACTAGACTGAATTGGCTGTCATTCTCTCTCAGCCCAACATGACTAGAAGGCAAAAACAATGGAACGAAAAGAGAAGAGCTTAGCCCAGGGGATATATTCACTGGAACTGTAAAGAAACAGGCATAAAACACAACTCTGCTGAATTCCTTTGTGATAAGACCGTGTTTGTTTTCTTGGTGGATAACAAAAGAATACGGAATGATCTGACTCATCTCTTGTACTCTCTAGACACCACTTTTGCCCGGAACAAGGACACTGGGACGTGGTTTTATTTTGATGACAGCAGCGTGTCTGCGGTTTCAAACAATCAGATTGAGGTAAGGTATTTCATATTGGGATTCAGTAATTTGCTGGCGAATGCCTTGCTGCATAATCGGAGCGCTGTTCTCCCTCATACCTTTTTGCTACAAGGATTGTCGGATCTCGTAACACAATATATTGTTTGGCTTGCATTTGTTTTATAGGTAAATTTTGAATGCAACTTTGGAAACTGCATGTTTCCAAGCAGGCTGAGCTTTTTAGTGGGAGCAAATTGAAATAAATCATCTTGTTAAAGAAATGGGACACATTCTGGTGTCTCTGAAGAGGCATTTTGTAAAATTATAGGGAAGAAAGGCTTATTTGCCTCGGATTGCTTCCTTAGTCTTGCCATCAACTTAGGGCTTTGTAAGATGGAGGACTGCTATGTAAGATGTGTGCTGCACCTGCAGTGGGAGTAAAAGTGCAGAATGTGACTAGCTTTTTGAAAATGTCTTTTGTTAAAATTAACCACCCTGTTTCCCTGAAAATAAGCCCTCCCCAAAACACAGCAGCAATTATGAGGTGACCACGCTCGCTGCCTCCTGCACTTCCTTATCTTATTTTCGGGGAAACACGGTATTTAAACCCAGCTTTTGATGCTTTGATATGCTTTTAAGATACTATCCTCCCCAGATTTTCCAGCTACCATTCTTTTATGGGCTACAGATTCTGGGGAGATCAGTTTCGCTCCATATTAGGTAAAAGAGCCATGGATTAAATTTTAAGACTGAAAGAACATGCTCTGATGTTTCAGAACCTTCATTCTTTAGCTGAAATAAACAATGACAATGCAAAGCTTTTTATCTCCTATGATGGCTCTTATTTTATAAACAAGTCCACTTTTTTTTGGGGACCTGTATAGTCTTTCCACAGCCAGTTTGATAGTCCATCAAGTTTTGGGAGGGAGAGGGTTACACATATGGGAAACCATTGTCAATTCAGTGGTTCCCTTTTCTTTGACCTGGAAGCTGCTTTCCCAAGTGTATCTTGCGTTGTTCTCTTGTCATTTATTAACATTTCCCTGTTCTTCTTGCCAGTCCAAAGCTGCCTATGTCCTCTTCTATCAACGCCAGGACAAAATCCACTACCCAACTCCTCTTGCTGAATCCACGAGTACGTCTGCTTGCGGGAATGAGGAGGACTATGCTGCCTGCTGTGATTCTCGCTCTCAAGAACAAGCAAACCGGGACTTCATGGATGTGGACTGACCTTCTCCATTTGCAACAGGCAGAGAGCCATATACGTTCCCTTCCTTGAACTGAAGGGGGCAGCTGGATTTCAGGCCTTGGAATAAGGGCAGGGCAGGGATGTAGGAGACGAGACAGAGCCCGTTACCAGCACAAGCAGGTCTGCCATCTTCCTGTGTCTCAAAGTGCAAGGCTCTTTACTTAGCACATAGTTCCCCACTGTGGAGGGGGAAGGATGACTACCCTTTAAAAGGCTTGTGCCTTACATCAACATAATAAGATGGCTGTGGGGAACATAGGCTTCCCTGGATTGTCTCCTCCATTCCCCCTATTTTTTACATCTCAAAATTGAGATGCTTTTATTAGTGCTAGGTTTCCTATGTGGAAGGAAACTTAAATGCATCATTTTTATGCTGGCTGTGCGCTCCCACCCACCCCCCACCCGCCCAATCCCCCTCAGTATTAGGCCACTCTCTAATCAGGGTACCTGCCCTTGTTTTGCTGCTCTGGACTTCACCTCCACTTCTCCATTGCTGGTTCCTGTGCTTTGGGAGGAGTTTGCAGAGATACTAACTCCTGTGTAGCCTAATTAGGACACTTCCTTGCTATTGCCCTACATCTGACATCGGTTAGGTCTGGATTAAATGGCCCCTCATATTCTTTCCTGTCATTTACCTTCCAAGTGCCTCATTTTAGCTTCCCAATTAAGCAATAATTCCAATATTGTCCTGCCTATCTTCCAGCATCTGGTAGAAATCTGCAACTCACATGGCATGTTTCTGAAATGTGTATTATTCCTCATTTCTGAAGCTTCTCTCCAGTTATTAAGGTGACTATGAGCCACTGAGCCCTAAAATCCTACTTTTTAATTCTTGGATCCAAACCTGTTTGGGAAGACAGCCATTTCCAGTCTGTACTCTGTTACAGTTCCCTTCAGCCTAAGGACTGTAGGAGAAATTTAACTACCAGCTCTTGATGTTTCTTCTCAGTTGGCCTGATACCTACCAGATGTATCCCTGTTCGAACAAAACTTTGGACTTCTTCCCTTTACTGAGTCTCTGCTGCCACTGCTGTTGCTACTTCTAGGCTCAGGGATTGCACTAGTTTGTAAATAGGTTTGTGTGCGCAATGCAGTGGATGGAATACAGCAGGAAGCAGTGTTGATCAAGCACAGGACACTCACTGTTGGCAGGAGCACATAGTGCATTTAATTACTTAAAGAGTTTGGAAGATTATTCCTTCACTTAACTCTTTGAGCTTTTATTTCTCTTGAAGTTATCTTGCAGAAGAAAATATTTTTTGGCATGTGTACATAAAGTAACTTCTTTTAAAAGGCATATGGACTCTCTTTTCCCTTGGTATTATCCCTTACAGGATGCACACTCAGTACACTTTTGCCTTGCTTTATTCCCCTTTTGGGGGGAGGGGGCTTTGAACCAAGATCTGTAAAGATTTGTCTTCTTTCTATTTTGCTTCGGTCAGTACAAACCAAGAACATCCACATCCGATAAGCTTCTCAGCTGACATCAGGCAATTGTAGCTCCTAAGAGTTGCAATCTAGATCTCCCTTTTGCTGGAGATACTCTTTAGTGCCCACAAGTTATTTTAGGGCTGTGTTAAAAGTATTTAAACTCGGGGTCTATTTAGCACCTCTTATAATCTGTCCCTGAACAAATAACAATCGATCAGGAAGAGTTGCAGCTACCTTGGTTTATTACCCAGTATTCTGCAATACCATATATATTAAATTTCTACCTGAAGCTTCCAAATACATTTATCACATTTTCTCTCTCTTGCTACACACCAGAAAATGGCAGCAGACACTACTCCATGCATCAGCTCTTCACAAGGTTTCTAAAACTGTTTCCTGATCAGACTGCTGATCATTGATTTTCAGCGCTGTCAGTACCTTTTGCCATTTAAATCAAGCACAGCTTCACAACTTCAGCACACCATGCACAATAGGTGGTACTTGGCCACCAATTCGTAGTGATGAACAGAGTGTCTCTGGGCACTGCCGTCCTGTAGGACTGTACTCCAGAGCGAACAGGGAGAGCTCAATCTGGCCTGGACATCCCAGTCAACTTGAGGTCCTGTGATATCAGCTGCTCCTCAACATCCTGCAGTGCCCAGTGGTGGGAGACCAATTCCAAGGCTTCCCACTCAGCCTGAAAGAAAAGAAAAAAAGGGATTGTTGGTAATTTGCGAATCCATGCTGTGACTCTCAAGTACTATTACATCCACCAAAGTGCTACCAACTACAGGAGTGGCAGAATCGAAGCCCAGGCTTCAAATTAAATGACTTTCACTAGATTTGGTTTTCACATTAAGAAAAAATGCACACCTTGGAAGAATTTTAATAACTAAATAAATAAATAAATGGTGAGTAGGAAGAGTGCCCAATTATCTAGAAAAAAAGGGGAGGGGGGAGTTTTAAACTGCAGTATTTGGAAGCATGTGTGTCTATGGGGCGAGTAACACCACCCATTTGCCACTACTGAAAGGATGTTTTGTGATAGCCATGCCTGCCTTGGAAGGCATTTTATGAAGATATTTGCTCATGCTTTCAAGATCAGATTACCTGTTCCTGTTCTACATTAATCCAACATAATTTGTTTTTTTAAACTATGGTTTTGTTTTATATGAAATAAGTTTGTTTTCCCATCCATTTCCTGACACAGCATATTCCGATCTAAAGGAAATTTTGACTATCATAATTAAACTGAAGTTCACACAGTGAATTGAAAACCTATGATCCTCTACTACTTTTATAGAAGCCCAGTCAATATAAATAATGGTGAGATATCTTGGGAGTTGCAGTTTGGTAATAGCTGGTTCCCTGCACCTGTCTTACTCTTTGCAGTAGAATTATTCAGTAGAATAAAGAACCTTACTTTGAAAGCCTTGTTGGGATCTGGTGGAGCAGGAATATCTGGGCCAATGAACTGAACTTCGAGCAATAGCTGAATTGGCTCTGCGATGAAGGAGAGGAAGGTAAGTGCAAATATGTGAGAATGAAAACCTATTTAGGCTAATCGGCAAGCAAATATTCTGCCAGAGGCAGAATGGAAACTAACATCAAGACACTCAGCAGATCACATTTTATTTAAGTGTAAGGTCTCTACATTATAGAAGAATTAAGTTTATTAGGAGAGCACGAGAAGTCGGGGAACATATGGAAACAATAATTGCCTAGTGAGATTTACTCTGAAGATGTGTGTACTATGAATCTGAGACTATAGAATACTAGAAAGGTTTTCCCCACTATAGCAGACTGATATAGCTATCCTTGAAATCATTTCCCTGTAATTATAAGGACAAAACAATTATAAAGTGCACATTCGTAAGATGAACGAGAAATTTGAAAAATTTAAGAAAATTAGATGAAGATATTACTAAATGCTGGCTGGATCTTTTCTTTTGGGAAAAGAATCCGTCAAAATAATCTTGAAATATTGAATCTTGCTTAAAAAGGTAATAGACTAGACTGAAAGTTGAAATAAATAAAACTTAGTTCATCTGCTGCACTCATAAGATGGTTTACTTAACCCAACTGCTAGATTCACATGACACGTTGAACCATAAGGTAATCATACAAACTAAATTCAGATCACATGCTAAGCTAAAATGTGGTTGGCTAGTTTGTGATTCAATGCATCAAGTGAGCTTTTATTATACCACAAAGGAAGGTGGCAGATGCTGTTCTGCAAATAGGACTTGTAGGAGGCACAGCATACTATTTCTGTAACCATTTACAAAGCTAGATCTGAAAGCCAGATCTGACAATGTAGTAAGTTGGGAACAATTCAAACTCCATTTAAGGCTACATTGGCCTCTCTAGCACTCTCCTCATTCAACTCTACTGTTTATGGAATGTTTTCTTCCTGTCAAGGCAATCTTGAAGTTGGGAGTTGCAAGCGTTGTGTCCTGGTCTCTTTAAGGTTAGCTTGCTCACTTGAAAGACTACAAAGCCCGCACATGTTCCCTTCCTTTGAACAATTTCTCACCAGGGTCCTCTCTCAGAACGTGTTTGTATATTTTGCGGAGTCCAAAAACGTTGAGGAAATACCAGGAGGCCGAACTCACCCTGGGAAAAGAACAGTTTTCAGTTAACTATCCTGAACAGCCTTCTTGCTCATCAGTCCACAACCAATGTCCTCTTCCCATCCTGCCACCCAAAGGAATGGCTAGACCTGGGGCAGATGGTGGCTTACCACGAGGGATCCATGGAAGGCAGGTTTATTCCACGCTGCAACATGGGCTTGAATCGCAGGGTCAAGGGGAAGGGAACCTTAGCTAGAAGGTTGGGAGGGAGAGGGATTAGAGTTGCCCCTCCCTCCAAATTCTTCTCTCAATCCCCAGCTCCCCAACCTTTCCAAACTGCTGATTCTTGTTGCTTTAGATATGACACCAGATCAGATGAAAATCTCCACTAAAACTGCTGGACCATGTAATCCTTGTTGCTTTGTTTCCCAAGGCATTCCAAACCTTACCATTATGTTGCTACAGTGGTAATGCTGCATTCTCTTTCCTGTATTATAAATTAACATGGGGTGGTGTATGGCTAACCTACAATCCAAGGTAGAAGTAAACAAAGTGAAACTCCTGGTTTATGGTTCAGGTGCTATAGTAGCAATTTCCAGGCTATGCCTTTCAGATGTGCTGAGTTAGCTTGCTGGCTGACTAGTCGTGGGAAATGGGGTCTCGGCATATCTGAAAGGCAGCAAGCAACCAATCACCTGCATTTCTACATTTGTAACAGTATAAAACTAGGTGTCCCTCAAGGACCAGCTAAACTAAGAATGGTAAACCAAATTGTACATTAGCAAAGTTATTGGTGCAGTCATCTTGCTCCCCTCATCAGTTTCACTACTTTAATTTAAATGGTTCTCTTTCAATAATCATTCTTCAAATATTGCAGGTTGTAATAATTTTAACTCAACATTCACAACCCTGAAGGTCAAAGGAGACATTGAACAGTAGAAAATATCAAATACATAGGAAACTAAACACAAAATGCTTTGTCACCTCCCCTCAATGATTCCCCTCCACTCACTAGCCACAAAGCCAGAGAAGGCCCAGTTGATCCAGCCTCCAATGAGAATCATGGGCAGAACATCGATAAGGTTGCCCTTCATCATCTCTGTAACCACTGTGGGATCTAAAGGAAAGGGAAAGGGAGCGTTAAAGTAGAGCCCTAACCGTGCAGTATAACATGTTTAACAGTACAGAAAAACTGCAGAATATTTAAGGCATATTAAAGTGAGCCTCCAAGTCAACTTTCACTCAGGCCTGTTTTTAAATTTTTGATCTGTGGTGGTTGCGTTTCGGTAATCCCTACTGTACTTAAATATCACAATACAGGGATGGGGGTGGCAATTTTGAACCATGGTAACCAAGGAAAGTGTTTTGGTGTTCCACAAAGCTCTCTTCTGTTTGGAAGAAACGGATCAAACACAAATGTATTTAATTAGCCTAATGCACAGACCACCAAAGTCTGCTAGTTGCAGAGTATGGGCTACGTTTGCAAACAGTTAAGCATAATTCCTCAGTAAAGCATTTATTTTAGTTGACACATTAGAAATTCTTTAGGGTACGGATATGAAACTTCTGAGGTTGACATTTAATGACTGGAGCAATGGCAAAAATTAAGGTTAGTGTTGTGTACTTAAAATGTAATACTGTAACTTAATAGTATTACTGTCATGTACTTAACAACCTATGATAGAGGATTTGGAGAGGTGATTGAGTCTACACTGAAAATTTCTAAAAGCTATGTGTCTCTGCCTTAGGAGAAATACACTGCCTGGAGCCTCCAGGCCTATTATGAAGTGGCTACCAGTTTGGCAATGCCCCTCCTCTTTTTCCAGTTGATGCTAATGGAAGAAGACAGTCTGACAAAAATGATCTAAAGAAACAGCGATCCGCTTACATTCCCAGGCATTTCAGACGGTTCCCCTCCAATAAGATCGAGAAGAAGACTGAGGAAAGGCGACAAAGGTTAGATGAAGGATAAGGAAACCAGACTCGATGGCAGAACAGTGGAGGAGGCAGCATAAATTGGCCGTGTTTTTTGTATGTACTATACAGGAGAAGGCAGGTTTGAAACGTTGCATCCCAATAAGGCTAAGAAAACCATCTGCTAGAGCTGCCCTTGAAAGCTGCTGTCAGTCAAGATGACAAGACAGAATCAAAGATGGAATGGAATTGCTCCCTGCTCTGAAACTTGTCTTTTGTCAAAACTTCATTTCTTTTTGCAGGGATAATCATGGACCTTAGCCTAATTTAGTAATATATAATTTAATGTTTATATTCCAAAGAACGTGTATGACCTGAATATGTATGAGATAAGAGCAAATGGCTTGAGAAGAACAAGACCGTGTTTGTATGGTTGGAGGATCCTCAATTAGATGGAAAAGGAGCGAAATTTTTAAAAAGACAATTATAAAGCAGTGAGGTTATGGTGGAGGCAAGCATACAGAATGGTTTAACATCAGCTAGATTTACCTTCTCTTATGTCTTTAGTCCTTTAGAATACTATTTTGTATTATTTTTCTGTGTTACCTATTGCTGTGCTTCCCTCAAAAGGGAAAGGGTGATGGCTGTGTCTATCCAATAGGACCTCAGATATATAATCCTATCAGTATGATAAAGGAGACTGCAGTATGATTTCTGTATTAGGAATGGGTGCAGGGAGCAAATTGGAAGCAGATCAATTTTCCTATTTACCTACTGAATTAAAAGCAAAGGGAAATCTGAACCAACCATTCACTAGATTTCTCATTCTCTAAGTCATGGCAAAATTAGTGTTGGAAGCATGGAAGGCTAATAGAGAATATATACTCAAATGGATGCCCCTGCAACTCATGGAGTATAATACTTGTAAACTTTCTTGACAGCCTTCTGCTACACAGAAGCAACACAGAAATATTTTCCATAACAGAATCTACAAAAGATCCTTTAGACAACATTGTTTAATGCTTCCCTCTCATGTGGGAGCCTTGGCTGGTTTATGTAACAGTGACAACAGCAAGAAGGGTGGTAATAAGAGCTTCTTGTGTAAACTGACAGCTCTATTTCGAGAAAGCTTCAATAATAGCCATATATATCAGCTGGCTGGGGAATTCTGGGAGTGGAAGTCCACATATCTTAAAATCGCCAATTTTGAAAAACACTGATATACATCAAAAACTTTACAGTCAATATTGATGCCCAAAACTGAGACTCTTTCTACAGATAACAATCTTTTCAACTAGGGCAAAGAATGGCAAAAACTGGCTTGTGTCCATTTAAGGTGCCACTGCTACCTCCTCTGAGTACAAATTAGTCATCCTTGTTACCTGTCAGCGGGTTTCGGGACTGCAGTTTGCGTTTCGTTTTGCGAAAGAAGCCATTCTCAGAATTATTGAAGTAATGCTTGCGCATAAGAAATCCCTGGGAAAAATTAAAAAGGCGACAAAAGTTGAGATGAAATTTGGGCTATTCAGAAAAGAAAAATACACATAGTTCATGTTGATAATCTCCTTTTTGGGTGCTTACAGTATCTCTCTGGCATTCTATTTGAAATCTTTAGCATACCTTACTTATAATTAGAGCACTTTTGTAGGTTTGCCTTCAGCTAGTCTCTTAAAGTTCAATTCTATTCATCAAGATGTAGAAAGCAAGCACACTGATCAGCCAGTTTTCATTCCAGATAAGCACATAAGTTAATATAGTCTGTAGTGCCTTATTATGATGGATATCATTTTGATTTGGGTCAGGTGGATGGGGAGATGCATAGGCAAAAGTCAAATATTAATATAGCTAGGCTGATTAAAATAACAGTATTACCAGAGCAATTTACAAAACAAGAACAACCCTAAATAAAACCAGCAATAAGTGCAACAATTCTAGAATCCTGGAAGACAGTAACAATACAGAAGTTAAAATAAAGTTCAATGAAAAAGTCATCCAAAAACAGTCTTGAACCAGGAACAGTTGTTATCCAAGAGAACCTGAGGTTAAGTATCACAAAACAACCGCAGCAAGAGCAAAATCCACTTTGGTTATGTTTGTTAGTTCACTTTGCATCCTTAGCAAAGGTTTGGTTTTGATAGGAACAAGCACATGCAGCTTGAAATGCTGAGAGAGATCTCCATGCCAAGAAGCTTCTGATGGCTATCTGCCTAAGGAATAGGGGTGTTCAAGAAGAGGCTGACTTCATTCTCTCACCTGATGAGTTAAGAACCGTCCATTTTCTCTCAAGAGGCGGCTGCGAGTCAGAATTTGCCTGACAGACAGATCACTCAGTTCAGTTGTAATACTAATAAAGTTTGTTAGCCCAAGAAATTATCTGATGTGCAAATCCAGATATATCATCAAACCACACTCTGTTCCCCCACACAATCCACCTGTATACAGTTGTTTAAGGCAGCATTTTAAAGGCACTGATGAAGTAGTCTATGAAATTTTTAGTCATGAAAATTGGTCCCTTAGAATCCCATGAAACATTATAGACATTGTAGGAGAAAAACTTTGTTGGTATTAAAAATGAGAAGTCCTTTTATTAAAATGTGATAGTTTTAAAAGGTGCTACCAGACGCCTTGATTTTTGCAGTATTATGGGAACTGTTGCATGATTCCTACTGTGACTTCCCCCTGTATATTTTTGCAACTGTTAGTTGACCCTGGTTCAAATGTTGTTATACGACACTGGAAATTGGCAGTTAAAAAACAGGGTTGGTATGCAAGTCTTCTTTGCCTCCAAGATTCCTCATGATCAGGAAAATAACTACTGAAGAAGTACCGTATATTTTACAACTTCCTATAGCTGTCATTATGAAGTCAGCAGCCTATGTCTTTATATTGGAAGGCATTGGAAGCCAATTAGGGAACCGTAGAGTTGCATTATGGAGACATGGTACTGTAAGTGATTTAAAAAATACAATGGGATTGCCTTGGATCTTCACAATAGTGTACGATATATAGCTGAAAATATCTACATGTTTCCATGAATGTTTCTGAAACTTTTCAAAATGTTTCAAAATAAATATCCCCAAATATTTTTATAGGATGTACAATGCTTGTTTCTTTAAGGGTGGTGGGTGGTGGGTGGGATGCAAAGAATATTGAAATAAAAATTTGTTCATATTCTTCATTTTCTCTTATATTTAATGCACCAATTATAAATTATTAATAGTATGTGCAAGCTTATATATTTTTTCTACATCTGTTTAAGAAATGCAGGTTGATGGTGTTATCTTGAAGTTTATTATTTGCTTACTCTTAGCTGAGAACCATCAAAAAGAAAAAGGCTGTTGTTCCCTAAGGTAAATATTATGGATTTTTTTAAAATGTAAGGTCTCTTTTCAACCCTTCACCCCCTTTTTCAGGAAAGATGAAAAATATCCTTGTTTCAGACTGAGATAAAAAGAGGGGCAAGCTGTGAGTTTGCTCTACTGTTGTATTTATTGCTGCTGGTGGGTATTTTGATTTTATATTATCACTAGATTTATATTAAACTAAGTTAGGCTTTGAGTACAGGTAGTCCTTGACGTATGACCACAATTGAGACCAAAATGTATGTTGTTAAACGAGACCTTGAGTTTTGTCCCATTTACAATCTTTCTTGCCAAAGTTAAGTCAATCCCTGCAATTGATAAAGTTAATAATCCAGTTGTTAAGTAAATCTGGTTTTCCCATTGACTTGGCTAGTCAAAAGGTTGCAAAACCTTTTTATGACCTTGGGGCACAGTAATGGTCATAAGTATGAACCCTGTGCCAAGCCTCTGGATTTTGATTACGGGAATGCTACAAAGGTTGTAAACTGTGAAAAGTGGTTGTAAGTCACTTTTTCAGTGCCTTGTAACTTTGAGCGGTCACTAAATGAACTGTTGTTAACCACCTGTAGTTAACCAGTCTGGGTTCCTATTTTTGGCATACTGGCGGGGGAATTCTGGGACTTGGAAGTCCACACGTCTGAAGTTGCCAGTTTGAAAAACAACCGGCCAAGAAAAAAGTAGCAACCCCCTCCAAGAATTCTCTGCTAATTCTTGGCGGGGTTGCTATTTTTCAGCCGTGTGGACTTCAAGCCCCAGAATTCCCCCGCCACACTGCCAAAAGTGCGACAGAATTCTCGGACTTCATACCATTCCAGCGGGCTCGCGCGTCTCGCCTCCTCCCCCCTCGGTCCTTTAAAGCCCTTTGGAACGTCGGCGCGCCCTTCGCAGCCCTCCCGGCGACTCACGTGTCTTGCCGTTGCTCGGGCCAGGCCGGCTTGCGCTCGCCGCGCAGTAACTTCGCCACGCGCAGGCGCAGAATCCCCACAGCCAGCGCGATCCAGGCCACGGGCAGCAAAATCCAGAAGCGAATCGAAGGGTCCAGCCGCAGATCCGGCACCGTCATCGCGCGCGAGAGAGACAGAGACCGCGGAATCAAAGAAAGAGCCTCCTTAATCAGTGAGCCGAGCCGGGAGCCAACGAGACGAAAGCGGCGGGAGCGCCTACCAACCGGAAGTGCCGTTCACTTCCGGTGTCATGTTTATGTACCTTACCGTCTCGAGAGCACGAATGAAAACTGGAGGGAGACTCGGGTAAAGGGGGAATGGCTGCCCTCACGCGATAGCGATTATTTCCCCCCCCCGAAAACATGGCAGCAGGGTTGTTGCCCTTAATTGGTGCCCCCTCTCCCTATTCCCAGCCTCTATTGGAAACTAAACGCCGTCACATCTGGAAGTTCACCAGGTCGGGCGAGGCTGCCCCATAACTAAAGTGGGAAAATAAAACCACTTGACTTCTCCTCAGACACCGAGCCGAGAGGAACCGGCTCTCTGTCTTGGAGCAGGAAAAGAAGAGCGTTGCTTTAATTTTTTTTTTAGCCCGGGCAACTCTTCTCACCCCCCCCCCCAACCTCCCAATTTGGCGGCTTTCACTGGATACGTAAAGCTGCTATGGGGCGGGCGGGGTAGGGCAAAAGTTGCTCCCTTCCTTTCTGACGTGCTTGGAAGCGAGCCTGAGTCTGAGGAGAGACTTAACCTCGCTTTTAAAGTCGTAGGACCCCGGATGTAGAGAAGGGACGGGGCCACCCTGGTGCTGCTTCTCGTAGAGCGACGCGTTCGGAGCTGCTTTTTTCTATCTTTGTAAATCGCATGCTTGGCCCCTCTGCGTTTTCGAGAAAGGACTAGGAACTCTGCCCTGTCCTTATTCTACTTGAATGTGCATTTCTGGGTTTCATGGGATGACCCGGTTTACGTGGAGTAAATAGTCAAATGAGATAATTATGAAAACTGCCGAAAGAGGGGAAATGATGGGGAGAAAAATGGGATGTATTTGCCTACAGGGCTTTTATAGGCAATACAAAATATCATTTGCAAAAGCAGGTCGGGTGGACCACTTTTTCAAAATCTGTTCTTTTCTTTCCTAGTTATAGATATTACTTTTCCAATTAACTTTTTTGTTATTTTCCACCCCAGGATCTATTTACTAATATTTTTGTGGAAGTCTCATGATGATGCTTAGTGAACAGCAGCTACAAGAGAAGATGCTTCAGTATGAAGCATTTATCAGTGATGTTTTGCAGAGAGACCTTAAGTGAGTGATTTTCTAAAATACTTTCCAAGTCCTTCTTTTAACTATCTCACTGCAGTTAACTCATCATATGCAGTGGTGGGATTCAAAAAATGTAACAACCGGTTCTCTGCCCTAATGTTTTCTGCCAACATTTAGTTCACCAAACTGCTCAGAAAGTTAACCACCAGTTTTTCCCGAAGTAGTGCGAACTGGCTGAATCCCACCACTGGTCATATGTCATGCTTTCTAAGTTTCTGTCATTGATATGGATATTTCAGACATTGATATTTCCCTACAGGAAAGTGTTGGAGCAGCGAGATGAGATTTATGAAAAGACTGCTCAGTATTTGCAACTCAAGAACATTATTGAACGTTTACAGGTAATTCAAAACGCTTTCCAACTACTTTGGAAAGATTTATGAAATATACTGTTTATACTACTTTGCAACCATGTGATGTAGTACTCTGTTGTAGTAGTCACTAGGAGATAAGAATTAAGAGCTGCTGTGCCCCAGATAAATTGGTTATTTTCTTTTAGGAAACAGGAAGCCAGGAGCTGAAAACTCAAGTGGATTTAGGCTGCCATTTTTATGTCAATGCAGAAGTGTGAGTAGCTCACTGATCTTCCATGTATTTAATATCATATAATTTTCTAGTCTTTTATGTTTTTTTATATGTTCTGCAACTTTTGAGAAATTCAGTTAAAAATACTATTTTTATGCCTTTCATAAGAATCAACTGGTAAAATCGTAAAAGTTGAAATGAGACAGAGGGCTATTTAGTCCAATTCTCTCTTGCAAGAGAAGTGACCTTTGTGTATTTACTAGCAGTTACGTTTGTTGTAGTGGCAGTCAAATCAATTATGACAGTTTATTCACCGATTATTTAATTTTCTTCATGATTGAGAAGGTGACTGCCCTTCTTCAATGATTGCCAATCATACAAATGCTAAAGTCTGAATGATTTAATGAAGATAAATAGAAATGATAATATTTTTGTAGTGAGATTAGATATAAGAAACACTTTGAGATGTATAAGTGATGATTATTGTTCATAAAACTAATTTGAACTACCTGTGTGTGAGTGATAGGTTTGAAGGATTTCAGCTAATAAAGAGTATCTAGTGGAGGATAAACAAATTGTATTAATACTTATCTGGACTGGCATCCTGTTTTTCACAGTGACTGACTATAAGAACAAAAACACTATAGCTTCTTGTATTATTCTTCCTTGGCTGATATGATTTTATTTATGACCAAAAGGCCCCAAAGCAAGTTATAAATATAATTAATTTGAAATTAGACAAAACAATTTAACAAATAAAATATTTAATAACTGTTACAGAATACACTTAAACTCCAACTCATTGTTCATTTAATGACTGATCAAAGTTACAAGGCACTGAAAAAAGTGACAGGACCATTTTTCACACGTATGACCTTTGTAGCATCCCCATGGTCAAGTGATCAAAATTCAGATGCTTGGCAACTGGTTCATACTTATGACCGTTGCTGTGTCCCAAGATCATGTGATCACCTACTGCAACCTTTTGACAAGCAAAATCAATGGGGAAGCCAGATTCACTTAACAACCGTGCTAACCTATCAATTGCAGTGATTCGTTTAACAACTGTGGCAAAGAAGGTCGTAAAATGGGGCAAAAATAACTTAACAAATTTCTCAACACAACGTTTGAACTCAGTTGTGGTTGTAAGTCAAGGACTATCTGTACTCAGAATATCTTGTCTTGGTTTGGATTTTAAAATTGGCCAGGTAAATTCCTGCCATTCTTAAAAATATTTTTAAAAACATTCACAATAGAATAGGTATCAGATTTTTATAACTGTCATAATTAATAACCACTGACAGTTTCAGTCTTCACAAGTCTATCTATTTCTTACTGAAAACTATTTTTCTGTCTTGACTCTCACACCATTGGATGCCCCTATATTCTAGTATTATATAACCTGATTTATAATATAACAAGGAATCTATACATCTTCTCATGGCCCAATCATATTTTTTCTTACCCTGAATCACTTCTCAAAAGGTTGAAATACATTTCATTAGGGGGGGAAAAACAGAACATTAAAATTCTGTTCTTTAAATGTAAGAAAAGAATAGCACAATAGGGTTCCCAAATTAAAATTTTGAAAGTAATCTCTGCTAAGTTCTTGTAAATGGTTTCCTTTTTGGTTAGGCTGTCATAGGACAGCTGTAAAGGCTGATATTTATTTACAGAGCACCATTTATATACTATATGCTGTAATTTGCAGGCTAATCCCTAAAGAAAACATCCAGATCTTTTCTAAAGCCATAATTTTCATGTTTGTATTGTATGAGAAAGCTCTAAGTGGTGTGAAAAATGATTTAATCAAAGATTCTTGTTGGACTAATGGGTAAATCTGCTGAGGAGATTGCCTGCAATTTCTCTGTATGATTTGGACTTTTAGTTCTCTATCCCCTCAATCAGTAAACATGCTCAGAATGATGAGTCATGCACTCAGGCTATTCTTAGTGGTAAAACATTCTGGGAGAAATTCTTTGGGATGCGTTTAAAAAAAATACATACTGTACATATACATTTATTTATTAAATTTATATGCTGCCCATCTTGCTGTCTGAGGCGAGACTGCTAGTTTAGGAATCATTGTTTTTAACAAATGGTATTAGAAATGAAAAGAAGATGTAATGTTGAAAAAAGGCAAAGTCAGAAGAGAGACAAGCAGTGAAAGTTTTGTCTCTTCTCCTGACTTCTCCTGACACCCCATCTGTCGGAATATGCATCTGAAGGAAGTTAACTCTCTTAACCAATTTTCCCTATAAATAACAAAATATTAAAATTTCATTTTTCAGCCTGGGAAAATATGATATAAAATTGTTCTCAGCTTTTCCCTAAATGTTAGTGCTATGAAATCTACAAATTCATTACAAATGGATGATGATAATTTGTGGATATTTTATCCCCAGATGAACCCATTCTTGGTTAAGAACAAAAGATTGTTCTTATTTGAAAGATAATGTGCAGAATGGGAGCCAAATTTAGACTGCTTTCCCACTAGCATTGACCAGTATAAAGGCAGGTGGCTGAGTGTGAAGTAACGCTTCTTTCTTTCCCCTTCCTAATAGCAAAGGGCCAAGGATAGTGTGTGAACACACATTAACTGTAAGCAGAAAGAGACTGTGTTTGCTGCCAAACAAAAACACAATGATGAAAAGCTGGCACCCTGTATAAGAATGAAAAATATTTAACAAAGATAGGTAATTGTTGATGAATAATCTCTCAGGGTTTAAAAATTGATTGATTAGCATAAATTGTATTTAAAATAAGTTAACTATTTCCAATTTACAAGTAGTTCTTGACTTAACAACAACAATTGGGACAGGAATTTCTATCAGAGCAGATATTAAAGTGAGTCATCATGTCACCAGACCTGGGTTTACATTTATATTTACCTTTTTTTAGGTAAAAATAAACTACCATTTTAGTTAAGCAAATCCAGCTTCCCCAATTGACTTTTTTGTCAGAAACCAGCTGGGAAGATCACAAATTGTGATCATGTGACTGGAGGATGCTGTGACAGTCATTGTGAGGAAAAATTGCAAATCATTTTTTCCAAGGCTATCGTAACTTTGAACCATCATTAAATGATCATAAGACAAAGATTACCTGTAATTGCTATCTTCAAATATAACCCATACATGTTTCTCTCCTTCCACACGATGTGGGAATATGGAGCTGCCTTGGGAAGGGGAAAGGAAAGAAAGAAGATGAAAACTGAATAGAGATAAGACAAGGGGGAGAAGTAGCTGGGAAGTACAGAAAATAAATAAATCCTGTTGAAACATTACAAAAATCCTTCCATTTCCTACCATCCAGTCAGAGCTGAAGAAGCTTCCTGGATCAGAAGTGATATGTCTTCAAAGAAAAACAAAGTCCAGCTGCCTCTTGAAAAAGCACCTTTGGGATTACAAAAAGGGCTAAGTTCACCAGGCAGATTGTTTTTGCACTCTATTGTATGTCTTGCCTATTATTTTCAACGGATTCTTTTATCATTAGATCTTATTTCCTCTTATAAGAAAAAAAGTAACCCATCTATTTTGTTACTTTCGGTTATACCGCTGTCACCCAAATATTTCAAAACTGGAAAAAGAAACACTGGATACACAGCAGGTGGCAATATTTAGCTGGCTTTGACTAATCCAAAAAATGCTAAATAGGAACAGATCTAGATAGTATTTGGATAGGAGACAACCAAGAAATCCTGGAATTAGAAGCTAGATAGGGAAGCTTGAAAAAAAATCCCAGATAAAGACAGTGGCAAACCATTTCCATTTTGCTTCCAACAGAGCTAATATTCATGTAGTTACCGAGAGGTTGATCTCAACTGAAATAAACCTTTACTGTACATTGTATGCTTTGTTTACTATACTCCATTTTTTTCTTGGTTCATTATGTTCAGTATATTCTACCTCAACATGGTATATTTTACGTTTCCAATCTTCCTAGTGTCTGCCAGTTTACTTTCAAGAAGAAAATAGGAAGAGATGGCTCATTTTCTCTGAGATATATTTGCTAATTTTTTTAATAATATAAATTGTGATTGGATTTACATAACATGCAAGCATGGTTTCCTTAGCCTTTATTAAAGAAATCATAAATGGCTAGATCTGTTCAATTCAAAATGAAACAAACTCATGTAATTTAGCAGAACATGTGATCTGAGCTTTTATGCTCAGCAGACAGAATCCCAGTTGCTATTTCTGTTACTGTATCTCAGTGGCTATATTAAATGCCAATTGTACTCAGTTTTCTTTTCCTGCCTATAGGCCTGATACATCCACCATATTTGTAGCTCTGGGTTATGGGTTCTTTGTGGAGCTGACTCTACCAGAGGCGCTAACCTTCATTGAGAAGAAGACGAAGTTGCTTAATGAGTGAGTAGAAGAATTTAGTCTTTATATTTTCTATTCCTACCTCCTGACTGAAAGATGCTTTATTCTGTTGTGTCCTATTTGATAAAACCTAGGGTTAATATCCTTCTCTAGCTGTTCTTTAGTAGCATATTTTCTGGCTGCTATAAGCAGAACAAGCTTCTTGAATGTATGTACAAGATGAGATTAGATTATAGTATATAGCCACTTTTTAAAAATAAATATTTAATTCAGTAGATCCACGTATTCTTTTAGAGCATGTACATATTACTGGTTTAACATGGTTAATAGTCACTCTGGCATAGAAAAATCTGCAGTTTGTATTGCTGTGCATGAGCCTAAGGAATCTTGAGAGTCATCGGCCATGTGCATCTTTATGTTATTGGTATAAATTTCATGCAGCTATCATTGCTACAACTTTATAAAGTAGTACTGTATTTATATAGTAAGTTATGAGATTGGCTCCTAAACTGGTTTTCCGTGCAGTTCCATTGGAATTTATGGAGTATAATTTTGCTAATTGGAATATATCCTTAAATACTAGCCATTAGTGGGAATATTTTTTCTAAATTCTTATCCACTGCATTTAAAAAGTGCCTTTCTATAAGTGTAAAGGCAATTTCCATCCATAGATGATAGAAAATAGATCATCTGTGAAATAGATGGATTGTAATGATAACCAAACTAAATTAAAACCTAACCACAATTAAAATAACTTCTTCGCAGTATAGAATTGGAAATGGGCAGTGAAGTGACATCAATAACTTGGATACTTTTGAAAATGTGGGAGCCAATTCTGTGGAGGGTGAGCCTGAATTGTGAGCAGCTACACACTATATCAGTGATGGTGAACCTTTTTCTTATTGCGTGCCAAAAATGGCACGGCGGGCGTGCCAGTACGCAACACCCCACACACACTGCGCATGCGCGCACGTGCCCCCCCATTGCTTTTCAAAGGGTTCAGGAGGCTTCTCTGAAGCCTCCAGAGTGTAAAAACGGCCCAACAGGACTTCCTTTTTGCCTGTTGAGCTGTTTTTCACCCTTTGGAGGCTTTAGAGTAGCCTCCTGAATGCGAAAAACGACCCTACGGGCAAACTGGAAGTTCGGTAACGCACTTCCGGTTTGCTGGTG
>JANHFT010003803.1:250095-283806 GCA_032467955.1 Pseudoxenodon macrops
CATGGTGGCTTTCCGTTGCCTTGGTAACCGCGGGGCAAGTAAGGATCAGGCGAAGGGGGCGATAAGGTCGTGGGCTGACTGCCACGAAGGCAAGATCTACCCCCTCGCAAGGTGGGCGGAGGGGGCGGGGGTGTTTGGCTGGAGAAGCGGAGGAGTGGACATCTCCCCCCCCCACCGCCTATCTCACTTCTGGATCCTAACTTTCCAGCCCAGCTTTCTCCAAACAGGTGTCCCCATGGCGTCTGGGAATGGTGGGAATGTTAGTCCTAACACAGCTGAAGAAGTTCCGTCCCTCTCCGCATTTGCAAGAGCCCTGCGGACTTCCTCGTGCCTAGATAAAGCCTAGATGTCCTGGAATCTCTCCTGCCGCAGTTGCCATCCAACAGGTCGAGAAGCCCGGGAGCGAAAGGATCCTCTCACTCCACCTTCCACCCAGGAAGTTCTGGCGCCGTCTCCAGCCCGCCGCTCCAGAGCTGTCAGCTCAGCCTGGGATTCACGGTTCTCAGTAGCGCTTTAGGAAAGAACCCCAGGCGTCCTGGTTTCAATAGATCTCCCGCCCCGGCCTGAGCAGAGAGATCCAGAGCCAGAGATCCAGACGCCCTCAATTTCTCCCGCCTCGCTCCAGCAGGGATCGAGCTCACGCCAGCCTTCCGGAGGTTCGGACCGGACCCGGGACTCTGCCTGGAGCGCTTCTACCCGCGGACACCGTGCAGTCCCGGGCAGAGAGGAGACGAAACGAGGCGTCCGGGCCGCTGCTGGCTCCGCCTTCTCTCCATGTGACAGGCGCCGTCACCGCTGCATCCCCGGCGCTGCAACTAGCGGCCTGCACGGCTCGTCAGAGGCAGGAAGGAGAGCGGATCCGCCCCCTCTCCCCCTCCCCGCACCTTCTCCCCCATACACCCTCCCCAGCACATCCCAGAGCACCCACGCCGAGTGACAAGGCGGTCCGGCGACGTCAAGGTCTTGCGGGGGACACTCGCCGCCTCCCCACGCGAGAGAGCCCGCCCTCGCCAAGACCCCCCCGACGGCGATCCATCCCAGCGGAGAGAGAGACTCAAGTTGAGACCGGTCGGCAACCTCGAGTGGGACCAGCAGAGGTGGTGGGAAAGAGCAACAGGGCCAGCGGACGAACTGAGAAGAAAAGTGGGAACTAGGGGACCAAGACGGGTCGTTCTCGCCTGGGAAACAGCAAGCGGACTGGCAAGCTACCCACCCCCCGGCGGCAGAGCTGGGCCCCCCTACCCAGCCCATGGAGCCGCCGGGATCTGGGTTGGGGGGCGCCGCCATGCTCACTGGTGAGTAGTAGACGATGGAAGGAGAAGGAGAGACCTCCGTTCATGCCTCTTCTCTAAGTCTAAGACCTTAAGAGATCCAGAAGGTAACGATCCCTTCCCCTAGTTGACAGCTGGTTTTGGGTTAGGCAGCCTGGGATAAGATGGACACAGCATTTTGGGCAAGTGATACCACCTCCCACTCCCATGACTTGAAAGTGACAGAAAGAAGGCACACATTTCATTACCTGTCCCTCTACCAATCTTAAATCCGAAGTCATTTTCCGATTATTGTGAACCCATCCTTGTTAAAATCTGGGAAAAAGAGAGAGACACAGGATTGATGTGCAAACAGGGTGGAACTGTGTATGTTTATTTGTGGGTCCCCTTTGCTGGGCATTTGAAGAGATGATTTCTTTCACATATGCTTCATTACCTTAAATAATTTTGCTCTCACTTGGAAAGGAGAGATGTACCATATCTCTTCTGTTCGTGGCACTTTCATCCTATTGATTTGCTACAAAACATTTTGAGTCTTACCGCTAGCTATTTTTATTAGGATCTCCTGTTCAAGTACTACCTGTTATGTGTTTGTGTGTGTGTGTGTATGTGTATATACACACAAGACATGTTTGGGCCAACATATCAAACATAAAATACAATAAAATCCCATGAAGCATAGATTACCAAAATGCTCTTACCATCAAACCCATGTCAGTTAGATGTCAAAAATAATTCTGGGCTTTTCCCACCTTTCTTCTAAGTATTTACTTGTTTCTCCATCTCTTCTGATAAGGCCTGTAGTCTTTTCCAGCTTTCCCTACAGCCTTCACTACATTAACTGCTGGATTACAGCATTTGATGAGATTTTTATGAAATCCAGTCCTAAAATCCTTTCTTTAGGCCAAATCCAGATAGGCATTTACAAGTGGAGCAGAGGAAGCAGGAGGAGAGGAATGAGTGGGTGAAAAAGCCTTTACTCTGTGTGACTCTTTTCTCAGACCTGGTGTATACTTTTCCTCCAAAATCAGAAACAACAAACTGGGTACTTTGTGTGCTTCTTGGGAAAATGAAAGAAATGAAATTATTTCTTTAAAAAAAAAGGATAGCTAGAAGGTCTCTTACTATGACAGTGCATAGAAATCACATGCATACATATGACAGAGGAAATAGACTACAGAATGGGGTTTATCTCTGTTGTGGTTCAGGATTTAGGTTTGGAAAGCATCCAGGTAGATTCAGCCTTCCAGAAACCTCTTAGAGCATATGTACTGTGGATTTTGTTTCCCCTGAATACCTCCAACTCTTTGGTGTACATTTGAGCTGAAGAATGTCTTTTGAGAACAGAAGCTGCAATTTTGACCTCTGTGATTCCATTTTAGAAATTAGTGATTGCTGCTTGAAGCGTTAAGGTATGGTAGCATGAATTACAATGGTTTAAAATCTAGCTGATATATATATGCAAATGCTATTAAACTGTCACTTACATATTTCTGCTAAGTATATGTTTCTTTCAATGTACCTATGGCTATGTCCTTTTATATATACTCTGCATACAGGCTTCTGTTTTATTTCTCTCTCAAACTGTCTTGTTTTGCATTTCCTTTGCTTAGGTGTGAATGAGACATAGTGTAGGACAGGAGCATTCAGATGTACTGTAGGATCAACTCATCCTTCATTTTACCTGATGGCTGAAATGGATAGTTATTAGCATGTGATTTTTTTAATATCAGAGTAAATAACTGGCAGAATAAAAGTGATTACAGAGCTAAAGACTACAGGAATTAAACAACTGCCTTTTCCTTGCTTGTTCATTTCTCCTAGACATCTATATGGAGTGTCATCACTTCCTTCAAATTCCTTCTTGAAACTTACTCTTTCTGTGAAGTTTAGCTTAAGCCCTCATTGCATTAACTGGCACTAAGTCATCTAACTTAGTGATCTTTAAGCATGAATCCTTAGCTCTTCTTTTCCCTTGTTTTTGAAAATTTAGAATTAACTCTTTTTTTTTTTAATTCTAAAGCAAGAATATATAACCAGCAACCCATAGGTTGTTTAGGCCCTTAATAGTCTTGGATATCCCAAGGACCTTTCCAAAACTTGCTATTAAATTAGAATAATTAATGTGAGAGAAGGGGGAAATTTTACTACAGGGAAGTGAATGTTCCTTAATTAAATACATTTTAATTCGGTTTGCATTTATGTAAAATGCAAAACAAAAGTTGCTTTTGTCTTTATTTACACCCATTTTCATCTGTTCTCACCTACTTTTTGGGGGCCTGGCCCCAGACATGATTCTCAGAGGTTCCATATGGGCTTCAATCACCCCATTGTATAAGGTGGTGGACCTTGCTATCACCTCTTTTTTCTCCTTGGATGTATGAGAGGTGTTGTTCAGGTGACAATATGATATTTTAAGCCTTTCCAAAGGGAAAAAAAAAGGGGGAAAAATGCCAAATGCTCTTCAGGAATGACCTGGATCTAAAGTAAAGGATGACTGTGTTTGTGGTGTTGAATAGGACTACTGGCTCTCCATGAATTAATTTTGCTTCAGGGCATTTGGAACAATTCCCATGGCTGATTTTGGGAGGGAGCTTTGTTTGTTTGAGTATTACTCAGACATTTTGTGAGGTAAAACTCTGTTTTTCACCCATTCTCAGTTGTGTACATATGTGTATGGGTAGTACTGCAACATCTATTATAATAGCTCTTTTGAGGGGTGGAATGGTGTCTGCTCTGTTGTTACTCATTGTTCTATTTTAACAGTTATGTCCCAGCACAAATTGTAGCATTATTTTTAAAGATTGGGATAATCAAGGATTATTTTCGTAGTCCTTGATGAAGTAAACTGATGAAATAATACTGAATGCATAATTGATGGTAGAGATCCCCCCCCATTATATCTGGGGGGGGGGGAAACCAAGGTTTTGCATGAGATGTTTGTATAATTTCCAGTGATAAAGGAACAGCATCACACAAATAATCATTTACAGCTATAGAAGTTATATTTAAAGCCTGCAAGGGAGTGATTTCATAGCCATAGCCAGTGCTCTTTGGTCTCACTTCTGGTTATTTGAGTACTGTGTGTGCTATTATATCAATAATCTCCAATCAGTGCTCCCAGAGTTACACATTATCCCAAAAACTCATTCAAAAACTGCTGCTGAACTGTAGGTTTGAGGTGACATAAAAGGAAATTAATAAAAGTACAGGGAGTAACTGGGTAAATTCCATGCATTTAAAATTTAATTATATGAAAAGAAATACCGTATCCTTTTGGCTCTGGTTCCACTTCTTTAACTTGGGCCATCCTCACTATTTGGAGTACATTTCTCACCCAGCACTCAAAGATCCTGTGTAGCCCATAGACCAAAGAAAGAATCCATTCTGTTGTTTGAAAACTGATGAAACACCCTCCAGGAAGGCTAAGGATTGCAGTTCTTTTAAGTCTGTGGATCCTGGACAAAAGATTACTGTTATCTTCAGAGTTTCCCTATAAAAATCAAATGTCTTTGAGGAAAGCCATGAAGCAATAACTTGTTTAAACATTATGTATCATGACTCTCAAGCAGCCAAAAGAGTTGATGTTGATGGTATTTGTGGAGTGTTGTTTTTTTTCTCATCCTAGGCTACTCTTTGCTTCCCAGCTCAATAGACTGGACACAGCCTTACAAAGGACATCTGGAAGTATTTACCAAACTGGTTTTAGCCAAATCAAGTGGTTACACTTATTTTTTTTAACTTTGTCTCTTCAGCATGGGTGTGTGAGAGTACATGTGTGAGTGATTGGGGAGGCTAGAATAACTGGTTGCTTTGCAATGAACCCCATCCTCATGCACATCTTGCATGTAGAAAGCAAGTACGTCAAAGAATGATTCAGCCCAATCTTTTCCTTGATACTATTTTTCTCTCTCTGTGAATGAAGTTCTCCATTACCCACACTTTCTAGTCAACCTCAACCGTAGCACTTATTACTGGATTCCTCTAATTTGCAAACGTTACCTATCAAGGACTGCGCCCTGAATTAGCTGTCCTTTTTTGCTCTTCCTTTTTTCCTTTAGTCATGGATCCTTCAGTCACTCTCTGGCAGTTTCTTCTGCAATTGCTGGAACAGCAGAGCAATGGGCATCTGATTGCATGGACATCCAATGATGGGGAGTTCAAGCTAGTGGATGCAGAAGAGGTTGCACGACTCTGGGGCCTGCGGAAGAACAAGACCAACATGAATTATGACAAGCTGAGCCGGGCGCTGCGTTACTACTATGACAAAGTGAGAGACCACTTTGTAAATTCAAGATGAATCTGCCACTTCCTGCTTTGCTTTTCATTTCAGCCCAGCCTTAATTAAGGAGAGCACAGTGGAAACCTGAAAGAATATTTGGGTAGATGAACTTTTCTTACAGATCAATAGGGAAGGAGTAAATGATGGAGCACAGGCTTTCTTTTAAGAATATCTGCAATAATTAAATGCTAGATGTATATATTTGTCTTCTGAGACTCCCAAGTTTCCCCCCCCCCTTTTTTGGGGGGGATGTTGGTGTTGGTGTTCTTAAGCCTGCAAAGATAAGCTTGAAGTCATATGAAATCTCTGACAATTGTTTGGTGGCTCTGTAAAATAAATTATTTTTAGGTAAACAAAGTAGATTGAGAAACATTTAGCAACTGACATATACCTGTTTTGTTATATGTACCCCACTTTCCAGAGCAGAGTGACCTGATTATTTTATATATATATATATATATGAGGCCAAAACCCATTCTCTGTCATTCTGAATGCAGGAAATAAAATACAATAGAAGCCAGAATTCAACTGAAGCTTAGGTAATGTTTCTGAATAGCAAGAGCAGCTTGACAGTGGAATTATACTAACACAGAAGGGTGGCGTTTTCTTGTATTTGTTCCAACGGATGCTAGGCTTTAGCTTGGGATGCTAAATTAGGATTCCTGCATCAAACAGGAACAAATCCTGATGGCCTCAACAGCTCCTTCCAACTTTGTGAATCTATGGAATATATAAATGGAAATAAACATCTGCTGGCCCTCAGTTTTTGCTAATTTACCAGTAGCGCCAATTGATATTGCCAGTCATTATCAAGTGCTGGAAATTCAGCAATAGCTAATACGAGCTATATGTTCCTTACCGCTTTAACTCACTTGATATCAGATTTTATAAAAAGAGAGATTGGTATCCATGTATCTTCATTCTCTGCTTCTGTAAATCTTTGCTTACATACTTTCAAACTCATTGAACAAGATAATATCATGGTTACTACATAGTAATCCATCTACACATCATTATTGTGTGAAGGTTTCAAAGCTACTCTCCTTTAACAGATACACACATGTGCACCTTATCCTTAATTCAGAGGTGGGTTTCTGCTGGTTCGGACTGGTTCGCTAGAACCGGTAGCGGGAATTTCCCCCTGCTTGCCGAACTGACAGCCAGCTGGACACCCCACCCCCCCAAACTGGTCCTCTGGCTTGAAATCCATCCACCGGAGCAAAATGTAATCAAAAATAACCTTCTGCACATGTGCAAAGCCTCCTGCGCATGCGCAGATGATTTTAACCTCGGAGCGATTAGGGCGCGTGTGCAAAACACGCACTTCTGACGCGACTCCAAACCAGTAGGGACGGTAAGTCGAACACCACCACCCCCGCTGTAATTGTCCGAAAAGCTGAATAAAACACAGTTATGCAAATAACTGTCATATTTTTTCAAGTCAGAAAGTATCAACTGCAGTCTAGTTCATTTCAGAATACACCGGATTTTAAAATTCAAATATCTTTCCAGAAAATGTTATCAATAGAACATTGTCTCATGAAAAACGTAGCTGGATTACTTTGTCTCTGCTGCTCTGATTCAGCCATCCTTTCTGTCCATTCCAGAATATCATCCGTAAAGTCAGTGGTCAGAAATTTGTCTACAAGTTTGTCTCTTACCCGGAACTTTCGAGTATGGAAGGCATGAAGGATGAGGCAGGTACCAAAAAACCTGAGCAGGTCCCAGGTGAGACCAAAGGGGGTGAAGGAGCATTTGGTACCTCCAAAGCTCCACGAGGAGGTGGCGGTGCCCCACGTAGCAGTCGAAATGAATACATGCGTTCCGGACTGTACTCCACTTTCACCATTCAGTCACTACAGAACCCTTCACCCGTTGGACGGCCCTCACGCCAGGAGACAGAGGTCTTGCCTGTGGTGCCTCCTCTTGCTGCTGCTCCTGAGCCAATGGGCCCCTTTTCCATGGCCCCAGTGGAGGACCTCCCACAACTACATATAAGCATTGAAGAACCAGAGGAGTCTCAAGAATCCCTGCAGGTGAGTCATGAAAAGAGATTTTGTAGCTTGCTGGAAGGGGAAGACTAGATATTTCAGATTTTAAGGGGGCTTTGAATAAGATCTCAGCAGATCACTCCCTGGATGGATTTGCTTCATCTTTTGCAGTGTTGTTGCTGTTTGTTCCTTTGCTCTCTCTCTCTCTGTACAGGCCGTCCTCAACTCACGACCTCAGTCGAGGTGCTCATAATTTCTGTTGCTAACTGACACATGTGTTAAGTGAGCTTTACCCCATTTTACAATTTTCCTTGCCCCAGTTGTTCAGCGAATCACCGCAAGTGTTAAATTATTAACACAGTCGTGAAGTGAATCTGGCTTCCCTATTGGCTTCACCCGTCAGGAAGTCGCCAAAGGTGATCACATGACCCTGGAACACTGTAATCATCATAAATATGCGTCAGTTGCCAAGCATCTGACTTTTGATCATGTGACCACGGAGGATGCTGGTCATAAGTGTGGAAAACGGTCATAAGTCACTTTTTTCAGTGCCATTGTAAATTTGAATGGTCACTAAACAAACTGTTCTAAGTCAAGGACTACCTGTATTGAATTAAAACACCCAAGGAAATGACAGAGCAATTAAAAGCTCCTGCTTTTCCCCCTCTTCATCCTTGTGAAGAAAAATACTGATATTTTTAGTCAGGGAAGAAAAATGAATAAGGCTAGCAAAGAACAGCAGGAGAAAGAACCAGCTTCTGGAAATGGATAGCCCTTTCCAGCAGGAAAGAGGATTTTAATAGGGCCAGCAGTGCTGACTGAACTATATAATGCACACGTTTGGCAGTCATAGGAACCTTGTGTGTGCATGTAGTCCTCGACTTACAACAGTTCATTTAGTGACTGAAGTTACAACGGTACTGAAAAAAGTGACTTACGACCATTTTTCATACTTAATGGCCATTGCAGCATCTGCATGGTCACGTGATTTACATTCGAATGCTTGACAGCCAACTTATGGCTGCAGTGTCCCAGGGGGGATCACGTGATCATCTTTTGCGATCTTCTGATAAGCAAAGTCAGTGGAGAAACTAGATTCACTTAGCAACCGGGTTACTAATTTAACAACTGCAGTGATTCAGTTAACAAATGTGGCAAGAAAAGTCATAAAGTGGTTACATTCACTTAACAAATTTCTCAATTAGCAACATAAATTTTAGGCTCAATTGTGGTTGTAATTCAAGGATGACCTGTACACTGTTTGGGTTGGGGTTGCCATTTTGTTTCTGGTTTTATCTTTGTGCCTTTAATTATTATATGTTTGTGACAGCACAGGACTAAGCCTGCAAGATGAAAGGTTGGCAGCCTCAGCCTTTCTCCCCTTCTGAGTCTACACACCCTAGCTCCACCTCCTGCTTTGGTATGCAGTTTGGAAATTCTTGCTGGGAATGCTTTCCCCTAGCATTTTCTCCACTAATCCTGGCATACAAACAGGATAAGCTTTTCACACCTTCTGTCATTTTCTGGTAATTTACAATGAAGAAAACAGAGAGAGAAATAAATAAACAAATAAGATAAATTCTATAGCACCATATTCTGTCCATGTAGTATTGAGGTTTGTTTGATTATGGAAAATAGCCCATTCTTCCCTCTCCCCTTTTGGGGAGCTAGATCAATCTCACAAGAGGCAAATAAAATAAAACCTTATTTAAAAACAAAAGGGAGAATGTAAAAATTATGTTTGGCTTTAAATAGTCAGAGGCAAAATATTCAAAGGCAAATTAAAAAAAAAACAGTTGCTGAATCTCAGATAGCATTTTAAAAGGCTCTTCCATAAGAAAAAAGAAAAGTTTGGCTAACTAACTTAGAGATAATGCTGTCCTGCTCCTATTTAGAACCAATTCTATTGTAAAGGAGTTCCAGTCTGTCAGAAGACAAAGACACTGAGTTTGCATTAGACAATACATATCAGAAGTAATAAATTACACTTAAAAAAGCAGAGATTCAAAATAGAAGTAATTGCCACGCAGTATTTCTAGCTCAACTTGCCTACGATAAATTTCCTATGATAATCTAATGACTGAAGCCAGAGATCCCTTTCTCGCTTTGGGCCTTTTCCCAGCTTCATGTAGATTATAATCTTTCTTTCAAAGGTTCAGGAAGGCTCTGTACTGAGCTTGTTTTTCATTCTCTCAGAGAACTTTGTGTGGTTTTCAGAAGAATAAAAGTTGTTCCACCTGGAGAGGGAGTGGTTCTGGGAATGGCTTCTTTTGTGACATGCTAAAGGCCTCTCTCCTCAGGAAGGTCCTGCTTAAGACAAAGGCATGGTTATTCCCTGTCCAAGAAGCACTTTTTTTATTTTTGTAAATGCTGGATTGCCATTTTGATTCTGGTTTTATCTTTGTGCCTTTCATTATTATATGTTTGTGACAGGAAGACTAAGCCTGCAAGATGAAAGGTTGGCAGTCTCAGCCCTTCTCCCCTTCTGAGTCTACACACCCTAGCTCACACCATTATAATGTTCCTAACAACATTACGTCATATAGAAAGTGCAGCTCTTTGCTTCACTATAACTCCCTGTCAGAAAGGGGGGGGGATAGTTAATATTTGATTCTCTGGCTGCTTCTTACAGAATAAACAATTTATCCCATTCCCCCCCCCCCAAACTTTTTTCTATAGGTTTACTTCTTAAAAAATTTAAATTTTCCCAAACTACCCTTACCATCTTTACTTCAGCTTGTATGGCAGTTACTCCCCTTTCCAAGAAAAGGCTATCCTCCTTTTAGCAATCTGTTTTAATCCTGTCTTTTGAAATATTTTGATAAGCTTAAGCAGCGAATGACTCTTGAAACTGTGAAAACTGCAGCTTCTGCTTTCTGCATTTTTGCCCCTTCCTCTGTTGACCACATGACATATTTCTATGCCAGTTCTTTTGGCTTTCATCCTTCATCCAGGGATAGATAGTTCAAGCACTCCCTTATATTGAGCAAAATTGTCAAAAATTTCCAGAAAAAGGCACCTTTTCTTATATAAAATGCCCCACAATTTGAAGCAGTATAATACAGTTTTTTTCTATTTGATTTACAATTCTATTTTAGAAAAAGCATGTGCATGCGCACGTGCGCACATACACACACACGCTCCATAATGATGATAGCATTGGAATGAATAGACCCTAAATTTATGTATTTCAGAAATTCAATATTTAATCTTCTTAAGGCAGTGTTTTTCAAGCATTACTACTTTAAGATGCTGGCTGAGGAATTCTGGGAGTTGAAGTTCACACAGCTTAAAGTTGCCAAGTTTTAAAAACACTGTTCTAAAGTTTAATGTTTCTACTTGATAGCTTAAATTGTAAAAAATAATAATGCAGAACTGAAAATTAACATTTTTGTTACTCGATTTCAGTGGCATAATGATGAGGAGAGTTTGACCTCATGTAGTTTGTGGGTTTCCCAGACTCAAAGCTTAAGGCTCTGTAATACATTCCTCCAATAAGAAAGATTAGAGTTTTGAAAATATCGAAGAGATTTATAACAGCAAAATTATGGAAAATTCTCCAAGATTGTTTAAATTGGATTTATATTTGGATTATGAATAAGTGAAGGAGTGGATGTTTTTTAGATTTTTTTAGTAGGGTCATTTAGTGGTAGTGGCTATTTTTATTTTTTGTTTTATTGTATGTACAGATGTATAAATAAAATGATTGAAGGAAGATCAGTTTAATTTGGAGGGAAGAACAGAGAAAAGGTTTTCATTTAAACTTGACAATAGACGAGATTATCATATGGAGGGAAAATAGAGCAAAAAAGTAAAAGAGGAAATATTGCATCTTGGTGCTGATCTGCCTGCCTCCTACATGGGCATGATGACCTGGATCCAGGAGGATTGGTGTCTTTCTTCAGGAGAGTACATTGGTGGTAGTTGTGTGAACCCAATCCATAAGATGCCCTCCTTGGATCCCGCAGTGTTTTGAGAATTATAACCCAGCCTCCTGTCTTACCTTCTTACAGAATTTCATTGAATGCATGGTGGAGATTCAACTGCACTTCATAGAAAGTAAATTATCTGTACCCCTTTCAGGGAGAATTCAAGCTTGGGCAGTGGGCATAGGCAGTGGCGGGCTGCTAAATGTTTTAAGGATTGGCTCTGTCCACTCTCATTACAGCTGCTATGCTGTGTGTCTAGTCATAGAACAGCTGATTGGCATTCTAGGTTCACCTCTGCTGTCAACTGGCAATATTTTAAAAAAATTAATAATTGGTTCTCATGAGCCTATGTGAGCTGACTCCAGCACATTACTGAGCATGCGGCTTCTGGTATTATTAACTATAGAATCTTCCTAGATTTCCTGTGGAGGTAGGGGACCAAGGACATTGTTTTGCAATGGTTCTGTTGCTAGCTCAGTGGGCAGTTCCAGTCAGTGGTAGGGAAGGAGATATCTGCCTGGTGGTCACTTCCTTGTGGGATGCTGGAGGAGTCAGTCTACTCCTCTTGCTATTTAATATGGGTGTGAAACTGCTGGGAGAGGTCCTTCCATGATAGACTGATGATACTCAGTTTTGTAGTATCTGGACCTCATTGGAGATCCTGAATAAAAATTTTCCCACTGTTTAAAGGCTATTGGGATCTTGATGGAATGAAACAGGTGGAAATTGAGCCCTAGCAAGACAGATTAAGTTACATAGCAAGACGTAGTTGTACTATATTGTTCTCTGTCAATCTCCAGAACTCACAGCTATAACTGGATAGAATAGATTGTTGGCTGTTGTGGCTAGGAGGGTGATTGGTGAGCCAATTATGGCCCTTCTGAAGTGGGAAGACGTACCACGGTGATTCATTCCCTTTTCACCACAAAGTTATAAATTTCTGCAATGTGTTTTACATGGAACCGCCTTGAAAATCACTTAAGAAAATACAGATGGTTCACAATGCAGTAGCCTTTCGCTGGCTGGCATACAGTAGTTGCTATGATTACATCTATCTGGCATGCTGTGGGTTAGTTACTAATAGATTTCTTGGTGCCATTCAAAGTTCTACTTTGACTTATAAAGTACATCTCCAGGTCCAGAGCCACCTATTCCAACCAAATGTGGAACCTCAAGGTAGTGAGAGTTGATGCCAGAAAATGCTGTTTCTCAATCATGGCACCAGTGCTTTAACACCCCCCCCCTCTCTAGAAGCTAGGGTGATCCCATTGGTGATAGTGCTTCAGAAGTAAATAAAGATCTTTTTTTTTCAAGGTGGCTTTGGGGAGTGATTACTTGACATCTATAGCAATGTTATTTACGTTACAATTGTTGTTTTTATTTTGCTCTTATTATGATACTATTTGCGGTTATGGATTAATTCTCCTACTTTATTATGTTTGTTTATTGGGTTTTGGTGTCTTGCTATTAGCTGGAGCGTTCTAGAAAGATTTGGCAACATGCAATTATTAATTGCTATGTATGAGTAATCTGCAGTTAGATTCACAGTCTAAAACTGGTAGAAACATAATAATTCAAGTCCTAACCATGGACCTAAGAATTATTCAGATAGTATCTAAGAATATAGACAGTTCCAGGGAAGATGGTTCAGGTCTGATAAATTCAATATTTCCAGATATCAAGGAAGTCCTTTAGGTATCGCTCCAAGTGCTCCAATCACGATTGGTATAACAACAGATTTCCTTTTCCATAAGTGTTCAACATCAAATTGCAAGTTGCAGTATTTTGTAATTTTTTTCTAACTGTTTTTCCTTAATCCTAGCATCATCCAGAATAGCAACATCAGTGAATCATACTTTTGTTTCTCAATAATTGTTATATCAAGCATGTTATGAACGGAATGACTGTCTGTTGGATTTTAAAGTCCCGTAACATCTTAACCCTCTCATTTTCCAAAACTTTCACAACTTCATGGCCCTGGTAGTTTTTACTCCATTCATTTCAAATCCAAATATTTGGAAAAGTTTCTAATCAATAATTCTGGCAACTTGGTCATGACTTATAATAGTTAGTTGTAGTTAGTTTGTGAAATTTTCTTGCAGCCATTGATCAAATGGTCAATTGTTTCATCTTTTGTTTTTAACCACAAGGATGACATTTGCTGTTGCTTGTTACATGTTGAATTTTTTACCTTCATGCAGTTAGTTGTCAAAACTTGTTCTTGACCCACTAAAATAAAGCCTTTAGTTTCTTTCTTTAACACCCCTGATCTTATCCAACTATATATGGGTTTTTTATCAGCTTTTCCTTCTGTATCCTTTAAGCATTGACCATGCATTGACTTGTTCTTTCAATTAACAAATTGTTCAATTTTGTATTTTTATCTATGTTCAGCCTTCACTTTTATTGTTTTAAGAGCTTTCCTTGAATGATTACTTTCATCTAGTTTCTTCGCTTTTCTTAGTTTAATCATTCAGGCCTTGCTTTTCTTTCTCCATAGTTTGCCAGCCCTTTGAAAATATAGTCAATAAATATCATTTTTTGGGAGCAAAGTATGTCATTCATTTTCTTGTCTTCCAGTCAACTATTCTTTCTATGTGGCAAACAACAAGAACTGCTCAGGTTTTAATTGCTTTCATGATATTTCCACCATTTAGTTTTAGTTTGAAAAGTTTCTGAACTTGTTTGATGTTAGAATGGATAACATCATTATGATAATTTCTTTGACTTGATTATTTAATAAATTGGACACTTCCAAAATTCTCAAATATTTGTAGCCTTCTTCTGGTGCTACCGCCTTTATTAGATCTTCATTGTTAAGTTGCATTCAGTGTGTTCACCAATTTTGCCTGCCATTATGGCTATGGTTGCACACTTGTGGATGCTAAATCTCATTCAAATATCTTTATTGATGTTTTGTGCTTTTTAATAAGGAATCAAGTTTAGCCTTTGTTTTTCGTAATAGTTTAAACTCATCTATATAGAATAAATATGATTTTTTTTACCCCTTTTTTGGCTAATTCATGTCCAGTTTGTCTTGTTTAAAATTGTTGTCAGCAGGGCCATTGAGATAGTACCAAAAGCAAATGTGATAATGAGTCATCTTGGAAAATTTCATGTTTTATTTTGACATCTTCAAATTCTTCCCTATTAGCCATTAGCTTTGTTCGCCAAAACTTCATTGATGTGTTCATAAATTGCTGAATGTTTTTGCTGATTCCAAAAATTACGATCCATCCAGCTAATGTGAAAGAGAATTGAATGCCGCCCCCAAATTTTTTAAAAGAATGTCAATCAATAACTGGCCCTTCGTTCCCTCAAATTTTTGGAGCACCTTTTTTTTCCCTACAGGGAGTAAATCAAATCACTATAGATTTGATTTGCATTTATGCCCATAAGTAACTTGTATGTTGCTGGCAAACAGGTGATGGGCCTATAGTTTCTGGGCTTATTTCCCTTCTCTTTCTCACTCTGAAATAGGAATAACCTTCTGGTTGTTAGGCATTTTTTGTTTGTTTTCTGATGCTTCCAAAACCTTATTCATCTGGTCTGCCAATCTCAACGGTAGATTGGTCATTGATTTTAGCCAGAATCTATGGTGCTCATCTGGTCCAGGAATTTTTGATCTTCTCTGATTGCTTTCATACCATTTCTCAGTTATTGTAGTGTCTTCCATATAAATACTTTCACTGCTTTTTTTTCCAACTTGCTTAATCTATGTTGGATTCCTATTGTGACTTGCATTGTTTTCCCCAAGACTCTTTCTAAAACTTTAGGATCTTTTCTTGTCAGGCTTTTCATTATTTGTCAGTCTATTCTCATTTTCAAAGATTTTATAGAATTGATGCCGATTTGCTCTAAACTGCAATATCTGTTGGAATATTCATATTCAATTGTCATATCTCTTGATCTTTTCTGCAATAACCGTGACACTTTGTTTCAGTTGTTCTATATCCTCTGCGTCCTTATCTTACTCTCCAGATAATACTTCACACACAGATTAGTTCTGATTTTCTTATTATTTTCTTTAAATATATATATAAAACGTATATTCAATTACTATAGTCCATTGCACAGTCAGCCATAAATTTAGACTGGATTTGGCATTTTTATCTACCTACCATTATTATTGTTCTTATTTGTTGAGAATTTTAGAGAAGTTTTGGGGTCTTTCTCAAGGATTTTAAGAGCCTTAAGTGGCATTTAAACAGAGGCACTCTGAATGTGTTCTTCTGTTTTAGATAGACAGTTAAACTTTTTTTAAAAATCATCACATATTAAAATGCTTTAAAATGCAACTAGGTTCTGTATTTTAAAATATTTTTCCATCTTGGTTTTATTGTATTAGATGCATCATGTGATGTCTTTCTTCTGCTTTATGACATTTAATGTGTGGCCATCCTTTAGCTAAAAATGGGATTTGCATCTACCAGCTGTGGTCATGACCTTTTATTAGATGTTTTTAAAGGGGGAAATAACTTTTAAACAGAAAAGAATCAAAAATTGTATGTCCTAATTACCAGTTGACAGTGTCATTGTACATGTATCCCACTTGCAAACCTCTCCACTATTTATTGTTGAGCACTTTGCAGAATGCTGAATTAGACTATCTTTTGGTGTGATCCAACAAGGCTTTTCTTAATTTCACACATACACACACACAATCCCTTATTATGGCAAAAGTCCAGAATAAAGCAGTACAATATACAAAGGGTATAGAACAGTGATGGCTAACCTTTTTCTTCTTGCGTGCCAAAAAAACTAGTGCACACATGTATGCCAACACACCACCTGAACCACCACTACCCCATACACACTGCACTGCGCATGCACGCGCACCCCCATTGGGCCATTTTTCACCCTCCAGAGGGTTCAGCAGTCTTCACTCAAACCTCCATAGGGTGAAAAACAGCCGAACGGGACTTCCGGTTTGCCCGTTGGGCCGTTTTTCACCCTCTGGAGGCTTCCCTGAAAACTACTGAAGCCTCCGGAGGGTGAAAAACGGCCGAAAATTAAGGCCGAAAATCAGCTGGAGCTGACAGGGCAACGTCTCGCGTGCCCTCAGAAATGGCTCTGTGTGCCACCTGTGGCGCGCGTGCCATAGGTTCGCCATCACTGGTATAGAAGTATAAAACTAAAATAAAAAGCAAAGGAAGATACTATGTAGGGAAAACAGGACGCATCATAGGAAATCGAGGCCTAAGAAAGATTACGATTAGAATATGATTTTAATTTATATTTTTACAAAAAATCACATACCGGTATGTGCATTTGTGTGGCTGTGTATAAAAGTAGCAACTAAGTTTAATTATAAATGCATCAAACAAGTAAGTATAAAAGCAGTTGCCGAAAGGAGATGGAAACAGGCACACAAGGAAATGAAGAGCAAAATTACTTGAGAAGAGCTTTTCTAAAGTAGCTTTATGTTTAAATTGTACATCACATATACAGAATGATAATAAACCTCAAACAACTTTATAAACAAGTAAGGATCAGAAAGTGGGGCTCTTGTTTTATTCCTTTTTCTGTTCGTTTGTACCATAAGGAACATGTTAACTAAAATTATGAGAAAGGGGGTGGCCAATATAGAAACGGCAATAGCTTGAATAATGGCTGGGATAATATATAGCCAGAAAAAGCTTACGAAGTGAATTTAGACTGGAGAACATGTTTAGAAGAAGCCTGAGAAGAGGGAGGAGCTAGAGCTAGACAATAAAAAAATAACTACCGGTACCGGTATGTATTTAGAATATAATCAATGACTACAGTCGCATATTGTGCTAAATGGTGTGCTTAGAAATGGTGTGTTGACTAAGCACGTTTCTGTGGCAGCGTCATAGATTATGCTGTAATGTAAATCATGATTTAGATTTAGATTGGTTCATATAGGATACTAAGATAAAACTCACATTGTGTTTTAGGTTGATGTGGCAACCTAGGTACTGTTGGACATAGCAAAAGAGCTTCTAATTAAAATTGCAACCAGCCTGCTAATAGTTTTTTTGCTGAGATCCAGGTTTTTTTAACAGAAGCTTTTTCTGAACCTGGTGCCCTCCAGATGTATTGAAACTGCAATTTTCAAAATCCCCGGCCTATATAGACAGTGACTATCCTGGCTTGGAATTTTAGGAACTTTATTTCTGGCACATAATGAAGGACACCAGATTGGGGGAAATGGTTTTGTAGAGACAATATGTTTCCAAATGCCTCGGGAGAGGATGTTTCATGACCATCTTGAAATAATCTGACAGTGTTTTGAAGGAAAAAGAACATATGACCAACCTGCAAGATACGTTTTAGGAAAGCTCAGTTTTAAGGAAAGTAGAGCAAAGAAATTAGTCCCAGATCGGTAGACCAAGATGGAGTACTGGTTTTGTTTTGTTACAATAGGACTACTTATTAGCAGAGAACTCTGGAAGAAAATTGAGCGGTGCCTGACAACTATTCTACGGTACCAAATGAATCATTTGAGCAAAGTTAGGCTCTGGGGTTTATTTTTGGGACTTCCCCTGTAAACAATAATTAACTTCCAAATCAAGTACCAACTGGTTCTGCTTTGTTTAAGAGACTCTCTTTGATCTCCCAAATCTTCTCTTGGTAGCATCACTTTTATCACCTCCGTTTTCTGTCCCCATCCAGGTCATAGTGGAGCCCATTCCTTTGGAGACTCCTGCCCTTGATGAGAAGGTGCTAGTGAAAGTGAAGGAGAACCTGGACCTTGACGAAGAAGCTGCTGCTCTGATGGTTTTAATGGATGGCGGAGTGAAGGAAGAGACAGCTCCTCCTGAGAAGTCTTCTCCGGAGAAGGAACCTGTGGAGGCCGACCTGCAACAAGACAGAGAGAGACTGCTGAAGAAGGAAGCTCAGTTATCTCCCAGCCTGGTGTCTGTTTCTCTTGAGGGACAGCCCCAGAAGGGCAAGAAGCCTAAAGTCTTGGAGCTTCCTTCATTGCCAACTCAAGAGAAAGTGAATGCAGCTGTTAACAGCCTCCTGGCACCGGGCGGGACGGGAAGCACCTTGACACCAACCACGGTTATTTCTTCCCATGCACTGGTGAGACCATCTTTTTCAGCAGGTCTTACTGGATTTTGATCCGTTCCCATGAGCTAGCGATGGAACTAGGGATCCCTTTCCAAAGGGATCGAGTTTGGATGCTTACTGTTTCCTTGGAGTGCCAGGCAGAAAATCGGACAGACCTATCACACTGTTCCTTGAGGTTGGGTGGAGATTAGCCATAGTATTTAAAGTCACAGAAAATAAACACGAAGTAATGAGTAAAAAGAATTAAAGGCAGGAGGTAGCAGAGAAGAAAAGAGCATATAACTCATTCTAATTTACTATTCACTTTTGGGGTGAGAGGGGATGCGTTTGAGTCAGTATTGACTCCTGGCAACTGCCTGAACGTGTCCTGCAGTATTCTTGGCAAGACTTCAGAAGTGGGTTTGCCTTTGCCTCCCTCCTAGAGTTGAGAGACCCCCAAGGTCACCCAACTGCCTTTTTTGTCTAAGGCAGGATTAAAACTCACAGTCTCATGTTTTCTACCCCAATAACTAGTGTATCAAACTGCTCCATCCATTCACTACACCTCTTCCTACTGTTCCTTCCTTACAGTCTATCTTTGCTTCCACCACATCCAGGCCCTGATTCGTATATTGTCTTTTGTTCTTTAAACTTCTCATCTCTCTCTTTCTGAGAACTTCATCAGTTCCGTCTCACCCAGAATCTCAGATTTCTCTTGATCCAGTCACTATTTTTGGACACATCTCTCTTAATCCCACCTGCCTATCAAAATGCCTCCCCTCCCCCTACTGTAACATTCTCTACACAGCTCCATGGTTTCTCTCTCCTATCACCGCCACCATACATATAACTGTCTGTCTACTACCCACTTCATGGCTAGTGCTTGGCGTTTAATGTGCGTTTTGGCTTAGTTATTCAAATTAGAGAGGCATGCTTAGAGAGGCATGCCAAACTGAGGAAGAGATGTTTTTCTATTAAAATTGCAATGAGAATGTTGGTCTTTTCTCAGAAATTAAAAGAGCGCTATTCCTATGGCAATTAAAAAAAAAAACTTTACATGAATTCCATCCCCCATAAGAAGAGGAAAAACCCACTTACCATGGCAAGCTTGTGATTCAGCTTGCCATGGTGAGCACTCAGTGAACATGCAGAAATAATACAAATAATAGAAATGAATACCTTTTCCTACCTTACCCTGCTACATGTTGCGAAAAGTGATTGATGGTTGGCTTTACCATTGACAGACAATACTAAGTGGGTGGAGAAGGGTAGCAGGGAACCTACCAATCATTGCCCTAAAATAACCTCGCATTAAACTGCAGGTAGGCTTTGAAGGAAACATGTCAACATACTTCCAATTCAAGAATGGCATGAAAGAACATTAATATAGCTGATTCATACTCTCTAAGTCAACAAACCACCTAATTGTATTTCTTTAACATGGGCACTTAACTTTTGCATTCCTCATACATCCTTTCATCATTCATTCATTCCCAACCATACCTCTTTTTGTACACTTGCACACTTATGTATCTTATTTTCCACTGCACTTAAAATACTATTATATTTCTTCTGATATTTCCAACACTCATATAATAGAGTGTGCAGAATCATGCTTTTGTACATAGCCATGTTCACTTCTTTTGATAAACATTTGTTTCTTGCAGCTGACCATATATTTCCCGTTTCTTTTCCAACAGGATGAGCACATCTATTTTCCCATATTGATAAACATTCACTAAATATAGATCTAGTTGCTCTTTTTGCCCTTTATGTATGAATTGCATATGTTTAATCCATTGTCCTTATATAACATACCATGTAACATAATTGCAAATTGTTCGGATTCTCAGCCAGTAAATGGAATTATCTGCATACAAAAGGACATGCATATTCACTTCTCTGATTAGCACTTCTGTAATATCACCACAACCATTCCTTATTTATTAACTTATTGTATTTCTGACCCACTTTCCCTCTTGCCACTGGCTTCAGGTACAACATCAGATATTTTCTTGCTCTATTCTTGGTGTTGGAACGATTCAGGGAGCATTTAATATATATTTACTTGTACGCCACTCCTGTTGCATTCAGCAACCTTCCTTCAACTCCACATTCATGAAAAACATTCCACACTTGGCACTTGTTTATCTTACATTTTTTCTCAATTAATCAATTTGAATTAGACTTTCTCATGTTCATATATTTATCAGGGATCTGCCCAACAGCAAAAATCTGAATCCTCATGTTTAATGTGCATTCCTCCTAAATTAGCAAAGTGTAGGTTGACAAAACTGCACTCTTGTGCCAGCATGTTGGTACAAAATTGCATTTGGTGCCAGCAAATGGTGCTGTCCTTGCAGCTTTAATGTGGGACACTTTAAAGGCATCAATTGATCCATTCTCTGGTTTTGTTTTTCCTTCCAGTAGCCAACATTATGTACCTGAAGGGAGAGGGAACTACAATCACTTTCCTTAAGGTTTGCATTGATTGGTAATTTGAGTTACTTTTCAAGTTCCCCAAGTGGGAACTCACTGCTGTAGTGTAGATCACGCATGAAGCGAATTCTGGACACATTTCTAGGGAGTCTTTTAGAATAGCAGAACAACTGTGTCCCCTACTCAAAAAAAGAATGCCAAGGAAACAGGTTGCATGTGAGAAGAACTGCAGACTGAACCCTAGGCATGTTGGAACAGTTTTCTCTGGTTTTATCTCGTGCAGCCTGTTAATTGGACTGGTTTTTTTAAAACAAGGTTTTAATTCATGCAATTATCTTTTATTCTTTTCACATGTTATACTCTATACATCTTTATCTCATCTCCATTTTTGCCACAATAATGCTCTGAACAATTTCTCTTACCGAGCCTTTTTCAGTTCATAACTCCACCAAGCATCATTTTTTCATACTTTCCCTTCTATACACTTTGTAATGCATGTTTCTCTCTCTCTCTCTCTCTCTCTCTCTCTCTCTCTCTCTCTCTCTCTCAAGCGGTTTTCATGCCCTCTTTCCTCATGTCCCCTTTCCATTTGTTCTGTTGGGAGGCTAAGCTAATATTTTTCACACATTTTTTTCATATTGTTTACCTTTCCTGCAATTGTTCTTTCACTGGCTTTGTTTTCTTCCACATACATTTCCCCCAAGATCTACTCTTAATAATGGTCACTATCTTAGTCTTTCATCAGGTTTTTTGATTTATCCCTTTTCCATGGTAGTTATAATACTGAATATGTCTTTTACTCACCAGTTATCTTTCTTATTTATTCCTGGGTCTCCTAACAGCCCAATCACATTTTGTACTTTCATTTTATTTATCCATGTCCCCCTCAGAATAATTTCCCCTACCCATCTGATTCTTTTCTATTGATTTCCAAATCAGTGGAGGATAAGATGTCTCTTTCACATTGTGAATTCCTGATTTCACAGATCTCCAAAAGAGTCTAAAGGGCATCAATTCATTCTTCTGGACATACACTTTAGCTATTTCGTTCATAATTAAGCCTACACTTTCATATACCTGCACGTATGCAGCAATTCCAGTCCACAAGACCAGATCACCTTCATTCATATCCATTACATCCTTCCCATTTCTCTTGATTTCATACAAAAAGTGTATCAGGTTTTCTTTCATTCATTTCATAATTTATTTCATTTTATCATTTATCACAAGTAAATTCCATCAGGTTAGTTTGGGGTGAACTGTTATACCCCATCTAGAGGCTCAGTGAATTGGATTGGTGTAAAAAACTTATAAATTAGAAAATAAAAAAGTGATTACCACGTGATACAAAAGTATTGACCTCTGCCACTAATCAAGGCATTCACACAATACTTCTTAGTAAGATACTTATTGTACTGTACCTGGGCCACCCATAATATTGCCTACTGAAAGGAAAGTTTGGCAATAGTTTAACCAATATACGACATGTGCAGCCAAAACCCATTTTTATCCCCAAACATGTTCACGTTTTTCTCTGCAAGCTTGGCAATCTTGGCATGAAATGTATATACAGTGTGACATTCTCTTGTTTTAACAGCAGGTTCCGTTGAGTTTTAAGCTGTTCCCCAAACCTGGGATAGAACCTGGAGGTGCTTTCCAAACTGCAAGGAACAAACCTGATTTGAATAGATTGCTTAAAATTTCTTTGAAGATTATTATTATTATTTCATCATCATCAATATCGTCAATATCTAAAAGCTATACTCATACAATAGGACAACTAGGGCCTTGAGGATCTGCTCTGCTCCCTGAATACCAGCAATTTATTTTTTTACTTACCGGTACTAGATCAGGCACAAGAGAAATCTGAGGAGATATTCTGGATATGAGAAAAGAGTCTCTGATAGTCCAGGTGAAAATGTATAGTTTTATGGCCTGACACTATTGGGGAAGTCCTTTCACTGATACTTTTACCTAGATGTTTCTGAAGAAGCTTTTTAACTGGCCATTATGGTTAGAAAAGCCCAACTTCATTTAGTGTTGGTGACTTTTGAAAGTTGATGTCAACTGACAATTGTGCATACCTTAACCTGCTGAGGTGGAGATTGGAAAAATAGTTTGCCAAGTTCCCAAAATAGCTTGCAGCTGAATGATAAGTCTGAGTGTTGCAAGTGGTTAAATAATAATGCATAGTTTTAAAAAGTATGTTTCTTCAATAATAAATTGTGATTTTAAAAATGCATATAACCAGATAAACACCAAAGTAGAAAGCTTATAATATTTTCCATAGCACTGGATGCTTCTCTGTATACAAAGAAGGAAAATGTCTCTTTAATACCTGTGGAAAAATGAGAATATTTGCAAGGGAAGAGTGCCAACTCTCTCCTTCAAAATCTTTCCTTGTCTTCTTTGTGAGAACCAAACTTGGAAAAATTGGCCAATGCAATAAGTGGCTATAGAATAGAATAGAATTCTTTATTAGCCAAGTGTGATTGGACGCACAAGGAATTAGTCTTTGGTGCATGTGCTCTCAGTGTACATAAAAACATTTTGAAGAATTGGGATGTTGCTAGTTTTCCTTTTTTTTTAAATTCTTCTTGTTTTATTCTGATCTTCTTTGCAGACTCCTGTATTGCTCACCCCAAGTTCCTTGCCACCCACCATCCATTTCTGGAGTACCCTGAGCCCCATTGCACCACGTAGCCCAGCCAAGCTTTCCTTCCAGGTATGGTTTGAAATCTACATCATCTGTGAGGGGAGAGAAAGGGTGTCTGCCGAGGGGAAGGTAAAACCTGAGATTGGGATCACTAGCAGTGGGTGGATTTGAAGTCATAATTTCCTGAGAGAGTGGAAGAATAGTCAAGCGTGGCTCATAAAAGGAGCACATGAAGGCTGTATGTGTTTGGGATGTTTGCCGGCCTCGTTAGCAAGTACGGAATGAAGAATTAGTTTGGATTGGGAATGAACCTGGCTATGGTTTTTGGTATAAGGCATATTCTACCAGATACCTATACATATTATATAAACATTTTACATAAGCACTTCAGTAAAATAAAGTCATATTTCATTATAATCATCCATAGCTGATCTATGTCAAGAAGTGATGTGTTTTCATAAGTTACTAATAATAGCAGTTTTGCTAACCAATTGTGTAGTTGGAGCTCTTATCTTTCCAATGTTGAATGAATGTTACAGCTATAAGTAAGACACGGGCAATCCACTTTTTTGGGTCCAGATATCAGCTTCCATTCAATTGGAATGTAATTTCAAGAGAGTACGAACATCCTAAAAGAAATTTGATGGACCTCTTTGTATGTTATTTTTAATTGAGTCAAGCATGTATTGTACGATACAAACTTGTTCAACAGTGGGATTACAAAATATTAATTTCAGCCCCCAAAAGCCCTAATTTTGTTCTGAATTAATTCAATTCAATTCAATTTAATAAATTAATTCAACACTGCCCAATTACAAATGACTCTGGGCATCTCTCAATACTATAAAAATTAAAAGATGATTTAAAAAACAGCAACTAGCAAGAAATAAGAAAGTAGATAAAAGAAAAGTGTAGGGTGTCAAATCTACCCAACAACAAAACTTTAGAAAGGGTTCCAGTCATCCTTACTTCAGGCTTGGGAGAACAGCCAGGTCTTCAAAGCTACTGCTTTTTTTTTTACTTTTAAGAATGGTTTTTGTTGGAAAGTCAAAGTTTGTGTATGTGGTATACATGTGTGGAGATTTGGAATAAGGAAAGGAGACGATGGAGCATTTCAACACTCATGCTTCAAATCATGCCCTTTCAAAATTGTTTTTTCATAGGTTACGCAATCATTAGGCAGATCCTAAGCTTTTCCCTCTTTCTCTCTTTTCAGTTTCCCAGTAATTCTAGCTCACAGGTTCACATCCCGTCACTCAGTGTGGATGGACTCTCCACTCCTGTAGTCCTTTCTCCTGGTCCCCAGAAGCCATAATCTTTCCTCTGCATCACCATGTTCTCTACTCCTGCCAAAGAACTGGCTTGAGTCTCTTTTCAAGCACTTGGGTCTACTTCAGCTAGACAGCTATGTGTCCCTACGTTAACTGGAAGAACCCTTTGATGATTCAAGCCGCCTCAGCTTGAAGAATGAAAATGGCATAGCGAGCAGATTCATCCATTAATCTTTGATCTGCCAGAATTTTTTCTTGAAACCAAATGGTGTTTTGCTGGTATCAAGCACTTGATGTGTCGCACTTGCTTCTTGTTGCAAAATTCAGGCAGCCCTCAAATATGTCTGTGAGGGCAATGAGAATATAAGCTTTATTTGGTCTCCTCTCCAAGAGGCTGCCCTTATTTGACACTGCTGTGGCAATATGGCTTTCTTTATCTGTCCCCTGTGGTGGTAGTCACTTTTAATAACAGTTCATCTGATGGTCCAAGGTCAAGAAGGCTACCAATCTTCATCCACTTTGCAAGATAAATCAAGTATCTCACTTCATCTCTACCTTTTTTTTTTCCTGGCTTACTTTTAGCTTAGTTATCATTAGAGAAGTAAGTAGATCCTGCCAGCCAGGTTCATTTTAGGAGTATACAAAAAAGCCAGTGCCAGTCCGATTTGTTTTGTCTATATATGGACAACACATTGATATGCAAGCCATTTTTGTTTTGGCAGGATATACAGTCATAAGGAATTTTGGTCAGCTTTGATCTTGGATGGATAGGTGTGGGAGTGCCATAGTAACTCACGTTGGTTGCAGGTGAACAAAGTAGAAAAGAGGAAGCACTGTTGATCATGATTCTTCCAAGAATACTGATAAGTCATTATTGTATTTGATTTGGTTTCATAGGGGGGAAAATAATGGGATGTGTTTGCTGTGCAACACAGTAGGAATAAACTGTCAGCCATCTTCTATTTGACCAGCAAAAGCAACAGCATCAGTTGCATTTAGTTTAAACTCAGTTAATTGCAATTTTTCTTTTTTACTCACTGAAGCTGGAATGTTTCTTGTATTTCTTTGGGAGAAAAATTCTCCATCTGACAACAAGATTATAGCTGGGGAGGTTTTGATCATTTCCCGCCATTGGTCAAAAGTCACCGATTCGTCAAAGTGGAGACCAGAGAATGAAGTCTGCTTATGGAATTCAAGACCTAATTTTTTTTTGTAGCAGAATGGTTTCCTTAATTTATTTCCTGGCGATCAGAGGTCATGACAGAAATGGCCAAAGGGGAAGTCTTAACCCTCTCTATTTTTTGACTGCTTTTTATGGTTTTGTTTCTGTCATCAAAGAAGAAATATCAAGCATCGACTATTATGGCGGAAAATGTTCATTACAGATTGATCCTGATCTCACCTACCTTTCCAGTTTTCTTCCAACTCTTGAGTCATCCTGGAAACAGCAATGACAAATCCACCATCTTACAATCTCTTCAATTCCTGGAGCCAAAAAAGCTTTTTTTAATGGAAACAGTGGAAATGGAATATTTCTATAGTTCCACATTTTATTTCAAATGCATCCTAAAGGGACTCTGCAAAGGGCTGTGTCTCTTTGCCAGTGGGTTTATTAGAATATTCGGATGACAAGAATTTCAACACTAGTTTATTGTGGTTTTTTTTGGAGGTTATCCATAAGTATTTGTTAATGCCACAAAAGATGCTATTTCAGAGGTTTCAGCCAATTCTTAAGCAGATTTCCTGGCACCTTCTATTTTTTCACAGAGTATCTATATCTATATATCACAATTTTATCTATTGTCAAGAGAGTTGTATTAAGAGAAAAGGAGATGGTTCAGATCTATATTTATCTTTTCGTCTGTCCATTTTGATAGCTATTTTTTAAACCGCAGGATGGGAATGAGAGAAGATTCTTTTAAAGTGAAGTTGGAAAGCACTTGGCTCTCTAATTGTTTGTATGTACCTGTGTACAAATTTTGAAGTGAAAAGAAGATAAGGGCGTAATGTGGAGAAATGTGGTTTTGAAATTATTCCCAGTAAGAGTTTGCAATGGAACTTCAATAATGATGGACCAGGTTCTCTATAAGAGCAGTTTCCAACTGTGATGGTTGAAGATCTCATGTCTTAGTCCAAACTCTTGAGAAGACACCAGTCTGAAGCCTTTTCCAGGGTGTGTTTGGAGAAAGTATGCGGTCCCATAGACACTGTCTTGCCTTGTGCTGAAGGTGTTGCCTGCAATGTCCCTTGGAATCCTTGGTATCATTCCAGGAATACTAACAGCTACTGAGCAGTTCCTTAGAATATGGATAATGAAAGTGGGCTCTGTAAGAGCAAATCAACACATTAATACCAATAAGAAGGATCGAAGCAAACATTTGATGACAAGGTCAGGCCAGACTCTGAACTTGGGTATTAGAAAATCAACTATTGGAGAATGGCTTCACTAAAATTAGTGATCACTGGGATTTAGATTAGAATGTCAGAAAATCTGTGGGTTAAAATCTTGCATATGAATCAGTCATGGTGAAAATGGGCAGCAGGGTAAAGGACCCAGCTAAGAAAACAAAAGAGGAATGTGCCTGAATTTTTTGCAACTAACAGGCTTAACTCCTCACAATTTGTACTGTACTCCCAAGTGATTTTTCTATGCTCTAGAAAAAGTCTCATTCAGTATGTGAAACGTTAATTAAATTACCTGGGAAACCGACTGCAGAGAGGTGAACTAGGAGCAGGATTTCACCATCTAGATGCCAACTTGCTTTTAACTCCCTCCTTGCTCCAACTTTTCTATGCGATTGGTGTAGAAGTGAGAAGATATGCTACATTTGTGCCCAATGGAGCGCTGTTGTAATTTTGAAGTGATAGGATAGAATCCGATTTCATAGGGAATTAAGCAAGTCTACCTAGATTTATTCTGGCAAGAAAGAGATGAAACTGAGTAGGAGACTCAAGTTTTAATCAATATTTTAGATACTGGATTTGGGAAGGCTTCAAAAACAAATGTTTATAGCCAGAAAAATATGGTTTATTTTTAATCATCCTATTCTGTAGCATTATTAATAATGATGATTATGTTTTTGTTGCACTTCCATATTGCCTCCTCCTGGGAGAAATCTAAGTGCTTTATAAGAGGTGGTTTACAGTTTTATTTAATAAATTAGGCACTTTGTGTAATCAGCAATCTGCAAAACAATCAGGTACAATTCATGGGTGTTACCATTCAAATCATGTGTAAATCATATGTGATTTGTGTATAAGTAAACTGTGCTTTAGAGTAAACTGAGTACAGCATGCATGTATGTGGGTGTATACACACACACCACACACACACCACACACACACACCGGTGTGTGTATATATATACACACACACATACACATACACACACATACACATACACACACACACATGCGTGCTGTACTCATATATTCAGCAAACAGATGGAAAGGAAGACTATATTGTGACTGAGCACAAAGCATTCAAGCTGATGTGTAAAAAATGAACAAAGTTATTTTGTGGCACGTTTATGTAATGCCACTAGTACATCAAGAGTAAGTATTTGCATTGTAATGGATCTGCAGTGTACTTTCATACAATAACCTTCAGTTTTATTTTAGCCTTCCTACATGGAAGCTATGGGTAAACCATGAGTAGCCATCAGTAAAATTGCAGACATTTGTTTCTTGTAAACTGTAAGTGAAATGTGGTTGGTTATACTTTGAGTACACCATATGCAAACTATGAATAAGTCATGTAAGCCATTATTGACCTATGGTCAAGCCATGTGGAAGCCGATACAAATGTTTAAACCCTTTGGGGTATGGTTGCTTTCTTAAGTCATTGGCTTTCCACATTAAACCTCTGTTTTTCTCATGCAGGTGCCATTGGGCTTGCCCAGTTTTATTGAGAGCACCCAGCAAAGTAGCTTTACAAGTATCTTGTCTAGGACCAATGGCTGCTTCGGCACTCTCCATCCTGAAGCTTGGTCTTCAGGGTTAATTGCTTTAAAGTCCTAATAGGGCTTAGGAGGGTGTGGCTCCCGGAGCCAAACGGTAGCACTACGGTCCTAGGCTTCTTTCCTCACTTCAACTTGTGCAGCTTTCAGAAACTTTGTGCTAGAGTAAGACAATATTTTGTAGCCATATATTATTGCTGACACATACAACAAAGGTATGTATCCCTGCTGTGGTGGCATGTTCAAGGAGCAATTGCAAAAGAACTACTAAAGAAGATTGCAAACATTTTACAGAGAGACAGAGAAGCACATAGACACACACAAAGATATATAATAAAGGTACCTATATTCAGAATACAGACACGTAGGTATATATTTATATTCCTTCTATAAGTAACTCTTCAGAATTCATAGGGCTATCTTCAAAAAAGGGAAAACAGATAATTTACTCTGAAAATGCTTAATATCTTTCAAATAACATTAATAAAAATAATTGTAAGTTGATAGCATTCTAACCACAAAAGTAAATTAAATGGGGATCTTTCATGATTTACATTTTTAAGTCCACTGAAATCCGTGGGTTTGCTTCCAAAAATTTTAATTGAACTGGGTGAAGGCAGTAGATGTGAATCCTTTTATACCTTCCTCACGGTGAAAAGATGAAGTACTTTAATGAACTGTGTACTGCATCTGCTTGGCAAAATGTTAAATGAGAGAGAAGCAGCAGTAGCCTTAAAATACACCCCACCACCCCCAGTTTCAGTCAGGAGATGCCCTTCTAGATCAGATGAGCATCAAATTACATTTTCTCTCCATTCCAGTAAAATCCTAAAATGCACAATACATAGCATTCCTCACACTTCTCAAACAATTGGTTTGAGTGTGTTTCTTTGACAAAGTTTTTTTACAGCCATGAAATCCTGCACTTTGTCGTCCTTTTACAAGATGACATTTAAAGGGAGGTGGCTTTTGATGTAGAAGAGAGAAAAGTTACCTGTGAGAAATTTGTATTTCTCAGTATACATAATGATTAAAAACTGCAGAAGCTCTTAAGTTGCCAGCTGGCCAACTTTTCCAAATGAGTCAATTTAATAGGAAAAGTTGCCACTATTTTTATATTTTTTAAAAAGGCAGGAATTCTTTGACAGTGCACAAAAGGCAGGAATGAGCAGGTGCCATTGTCAGTAGGATGTTGAGCAGTCTTACTTGCCCTGATATTGTTAGCAGACATGTATTCGTTTAATACTCTTCATGTTGACAGTCCTAAAGGACAGCCATCCATACTTGCATACTTAAGACCTTGTAGAAAAGGGATCTGAAAAACAAGACAAGACTCAATCTCATATGTATGGCTAGTGAATTTCAAAACAATCCCCTTGTTTAAGACTGAGGTCTGACCTCTTCCAGCAAAGATCTAAGTCTCTGCAATAAAATAATCCAGTGAAAACAAAATTATAGATTCAAATCATTTCACTTGACAAATAAAAGCCCCCAGTCCCTACCAGGAATCGTAAAGCACCATAACATCTTATTATTCATTGTAATGGGCTAGGGCACCAAATTTAATGTCAATGAACTTCCATCCCAAAGAGCCAATACCACAATATCATTAGTTTTAAAGACCCATTGAGGTTTGTGTTTCCTCACGAAAGAATCAGGTGTACCATTTCCCCCTCACTGGAATGTATCCTGGGTTGCGGCTGTGAGTACATTTTGCTCCCATTATAAAGTGATTTTTTTTCTGCAATGCCCAACTGGTACATCAGTTGTTTATTCTTTAATGAAATCAAAGTGTTGGTGGTAGAGAATTGGACATGGTGGAGCATTGCTATGTAACAAGGGTACAGTCCAGGAAAAAATATTATTGCTCAGTTCTGTGATTTATATAAAGCGCCGTGACTTTATTTCATTCCCTTTCACAGGCTGTCTACATTCTGCAAGCCTTTCAGCTTGCATTTGGTCTTATATTTTCAAGAGGCTGCTTTTAGATGCTTTTGAAAAGATGGGACCAAGAAGATAGGATGATCTCCGACCGCCACAGGACTTGAATAAAATAAAGCTGGAGCCAACCTGCATTAATTTGGCTTGGCCATTCTTGATGAAAAGGGCTAAGAGCTTGATCGGTCATTCTGCAAAGCTTTGATGGGAATGTGTATCCACATCTTTCAGGCTTAGGTTTGACCACAGAAATACGACTAGCCTCCAAATTTAATTGGGAGAATGTCAGGGAGAAATGATAATTCCCTCCTAGGTTCTGAATGGGATGCTTTGCATGACCAATTTAATTTAATTTATAGCAAGAGAATGTACCTAACACATACTAAAAACCAGGAGTGTCTTTTTTGCCTTTCTCACTTGAACATGCTGAGTCTATGATATTCAGAATTTATTTCTTTCTCAGTGGCACTTTGAGTTGCTAAGAGTGTCAGTGTAGCAGGGATTGGTGAGATAATGTGAAAAGAACAGGGCAAAATCCAGGGATTTAACATTTTTGGTTGAAGTAGATATTATGTTGGGATTCTTTTCCCATGGAGGAAGTCCTACAAGATGGTCTGGGAAATTATTTCTTTTCCCTGTTTCTCTTCATTGTTGAACTGGTCGTGGTCCCTGAGCCAGAGGTGATAGGGATCTGTCCCTCTCTAGTTACCTCTGCACTGGGGTTTGGATCCTGTTTATTTTTATGACGAAACTCTCCGGGATCCTGCCCTGTAAATAAATTTATTTTTCAACAAAACTCATTCATTGCTGATTTCTTTTTATTTTCCTTTCCTGTTTCCTCTCCCAGACTCCAGTTCTATGTGTCTCCTGGAAAAATTTTCCTCTCGCTCCATGTGATTAATTAAATCTATAGCATATTTACTTTATGGAGGAACAGCATCTATCTGATGAACCAAAATTCAAACAATGCTTTCCCTGGGTATCTTAGTCCATATGCTCCAACATAATTTTTTTTTAAAACCTCGATAATGGGTTGCTTTTGCCACTGTGAAGAGAAAAATTCAGAAAGGACCCACCCTCAGATAACCACGCTACTTTATGTTTTCATTGGATTGATAAATTTGCTTCCATACCACAAATTGCACTTTCAAATGTTGGTAGTATAGACTATATACGTAATGGCGAACCTATGGCACGCGTGCTGGAAGTGGCAGGCAGAACCATCTCTCCGGGCCACGCGAACCATCACCCGTTGCTTTTCTGGGTTCTGGCACGCTGGCCAGCTGGTCTTCATGCATGCAGGAGCACAGAGACTGGAAGAGCAGCTGCCTGGTGCGCATGCATGCGCCGGGAAGATGATCTTCCGGTTTCCGGCGCACACATGTGCACCAGTCAGCTGGTCTTCGCATGTGCATGCGTGCCAGAAACAAGGAGACCAGACGGCCGGTGCGCATGCCAGAAACTGGAAGATAATTTTTCCAGCGTGTTCATGCACATTGGCCACCTCATCTTTATATGCGCATGCGCACCAGAAACCATAAGACCAGGTGGCCGGTGTGCTGGAAACCGGAAGATCATCTTAACTTGGTACGAAAAAAGTTCGTCAACACTGACCTAGGTCATGGTTGTCCCAAAGATGCTTTTCCAAAAGGCAACTGGGCTCTTTTTCCCCTTGAAGACGTTTTGCTTCTCAGGTAAGAAGCTTCTTCAGTTCTGACGAAGAGAAATAAAAGCAGAGGTGTGGACTTTCCCAATTTTGTGGTAGGCTTTGGTGTTGTTGAGAGAGAAAACAAACAGGTTTGTAGATGTATATGGAGTATCTGGGAGCAGCAAAAAATGTTCTCAACAGTGGCATATTTAAAGGGTGGCAAGGTCAGAATTTCTATTTCTGTCTCCCAATTGGCCTCTAATATCCTACCAACTTGGTGGCCAAACATTCAGAAGACAAAAGACAGAAATAATCCCCTCCCAAACAGCACCATTATTTATTTATTTGATGCTTGGTCTTTTTTAAGGTGCTCAAGGTAACATACGTAGCACTCAGTGGCCCAAAATCACCTCATGGGCTTTCATGACTGAACCGTGGCCTCCTCCCTCTTAGTTCAAGACTTTAACCCTGTGCCACATGACCTCTCAGTATGGTATACATGTTACATGCAGTGCAAAATGATCCTTTCAGGGCTAACCCTAAGTATTAACTCTCTTCCCCACAACAAACTGGATATACAGACTGAAAAAGCACATTCCAAAGCGTTGTGTATTCGGATCAACAATATGAATGTTTATGAATCTTTGTGAGGGCGACTGACACAGGTTTTATCATGCCTTAAGGCACTAACTGGCGCATGCAGTAATTTGGATCCTTTCTTTTCCTTTCTCCTCCTTCGGCTTACCTTCATGTTTTTTGTAAGAGCAAGGAGGAACTCAGAAAGAGGGAGAGAATGGTTGCTCACCTGGGATTAAAACGCAAAATGCCCCTCCTGAATTGCATCTCAACTCGGCCCCAGAGGGGCAGCCTTTGGTTAAACCCAAAGTCACACAGACACAATATTTACTTATTTAATTCATATCCTTTATTAGTAGCCCTTGCGCCTGCTGTGCAGGAAGAAGCCAGCCTGAAACGCTCCTGCTTGTGTTCTTCTCTCAGCGCTCTCCACTTTGAGGTGGCTTTCCCTTACAATGGAGATAATAAAGGAGGGGAAACTTGCACTTTCCAACAGTTGTTCTCCCCCCTCAGGGTCTGCTGTATATATGCCGGTCCTCCTTCTCCAAAAATGTCCATCTGCTGGGAGAGAGTTAGAAACAGCAAGGCACAAGGAAGTACTTTTTGCACACAATGGTATGTTACAGGGCTGAAATCTAAAAATTGTCCCTACTGATTCTGTGGGTGTGGCTTATTTTGTGGGCGTGGCTTGGAGGTCAGGTGACTGGGTGGGCATGCTTTTACACTTTACAC
>JANHFT010003803.1:289275-300952 GCA_032467955.1 Pseudoxenodon macrops
ACGGCCCAATTGCCCAACTGGAAGTCCTGTTGGGCCGTTTTTCACCCTCTAGAGGCTTGAGGGAAGCCTGCTAAACCCTCTGGAGGGTGAAAAACAGGCCAGTGAGGGGCGTGCGCGCACATGCACAGTGCAATGTGCGTGGGGGGTTATGTGCCGGCACAAGCGTGCGCGCTGGCATGCATGCTGCCATTTTTGGCATGCAAAAAGAAAAAGGTTAGACATCACTGTGATAGACTCTAGTCTCTGCCATTTTCTTGGTAAGGTTTTTTTAGAAGTGGTTTGCCCTGGAGAAAGAATAGCAATTAGTTTCTCAGCAAATCTTAGCAAAACCCTGTTGATAAAATAAGAAGCCTGATTCTTGGTGCCCTTTTGCCTCTTCTGGTAACAAGAGCCAACAGTTTTGGGAGAAACAACATCCAAGCCGGCAAGTGTCAGCAGTGGCAGATTAAGGCTCACTGGTGCCCTAAGCATTGGCAAATCTTGGTGCCCCAGGATTCAATTTTTAATCAATTGTTTTTACAAATCTTCATTGTTTTTTCTTTCTTTCTCAACTTTGTGGTGCCCCCTTTGGGCCTGCTGCCCTAAGCAGGTGCTTAGTCTGCTTAATGGTTAATACACCACTGAATGTCAGGCCTGAGCACATAGAACTGGGGGAAAGAACTCACAGCTCAGCTTGCACACTTTTGTGGTGTGCCTGAGAACTGTGGATTCTCAAAATTCAGTGAGAAATTGCTATGGGGATTTCCTGCCAATTTTAATGGGAACAAAACAAAGCATTTGAAGCCTTCCATTTTGTAAAGCGAAATTAAAGAGGAAAAGGAAAGAAACCCTGAAAAAACCTTCCCCACCTCACTGAAAACCCCACTCCCCAATACTTATAGGGTAGTGTAATAACACTTGAAAATAATAGTAAAAGAAAAAAACTGGGAACCACAGAAACCTTTCCTGTAAGTGGCATCAAAGACTGACTTGGGTTGGACCAAAGGCAATTTGCTGCTGCACAAGGCAAAAGACAAAACACTAAAATAATAATATGGTGTCTCCTTTCCAGTCGAGAAGTAAACTGAATTAATAATTGACAGGCACATCCGTGATGGTAATAGGATAATGTTCTTCGTTGTGCCACAGCACCAGCTTAGTTTGTCAGCCCCAGGACAGACTGCACATGCTCACGTCTGTCCTCCAAAAGAACAATTTTGGAAGATTGCAAATTAGCATCTGCACCCGAGGCCTCTGTCTCACCCTGCCTAATGGTGTCACTATCCTGGCCCTTTGTCATTTTTTTCCTAATTGCCTCTAGTGCAGAGTTCCCCAACCTTTCCAGCTTTGTGAACTGGGGGTGGTGGTGGGGAGAGGGAATGGTTTTGCATGAGTGGCGGGCAAGCACGCAGGCGTTTGCCCACTACTTGTGCAAGTGGGGATGCATGCACTTGCCCACCATTTCTGCGGCTCGGTACTGAATAGCTCAAGGCCCGGTAGTGGGCTGTGACCCAGGCAGGTGTGGGTTTTACTTACCTTCCCTACCGGTTCAGAGTCGCGCCAGAAGTGCGCATCTGCGCACTTGTGCAAGCTCGTCACTTCCGGGCGAAGTGTTTTTGGCCGATTTTCAGTTGGAGGACCGGTTCGGGGACATGTCCAGCTGGCCATCACTGCTGGTTCGGCGAGTGGGTGGAAATTCCTGCTACCGGTTCTAGTGAACTGGTCCGAACCGGCAGGAACCCACCTCTGGACCCAGGGGTTGGGAACTCCTGCCCTACGGTATGTGAAGTAATAATATAATTAGGGGACTCTAGGCAACTGCATAGTGCCTTTATATTACCATTCAGTAAAAATAACTAACCTCCCTGTCTGACAGTGGGAAGATAGATTTAGAAGGTATCAGAGATTTCTATTCAGACTCTTATTTTGCTATTTTTGACCCTTGAAATGGAAGCTTGTAATTTTACTCAAAAGGAAAAGCAGGCTTATTATCCCCAAAATATTCACTAGAGGGCAGCATATCAATCCTCCCTGGGTGAAAGAAAAAGGTCCTTGATCCTGTGTGAGGCGAAGAGATTTGGTTCCTTCCATTGCCTGTTTTCAATGCATCTCCTTTCCCAACAAACACATCCACACATTTCAAATGTTGTCCAACTCAATTTTATTCGTTTTTTTTACCTGCCCCCCAGGGGCTACACTGTCCCAGGGGCCCTGTTATCTGCCTGATACACTCCTCCCTCGTTGGCTATAACTACACAGTGAGACCTTGGCTAAAAAATGTCCAAGTTCCTCGTGCCCTCGGTACATATAGTGCACAGGTGAGTACAAGGGGTAAAAGTGGGAGGCAAGAACTTGAACTGGGAAGGCCTGGAGACCCAATTCTGACATCCTAAAAGCCACAGGGAGGAGAGATTTCCCACCAATGTCTGTGTTGAGGTATGGGTACCAGCACACCTCAAAATTCCTTCATGGCTGTTGCCATAGGTAAGTCTTGGAAGTGTCAATTTGGCCAGGAGGAGGTGGCAGCAAAACAGTGTGCCCACCTATGGCAGGGGGAGGTGGCAAGGTTGGTGTGGGCGGAGCCAGTTGTGCTAATGGAGCCATTGGGAGGGGAGGGTCTCCCTCTGCATCCCACAAGCTGATCAGGGGAGGGTAGACCTCATTGAGCGGGATGGCGGCTGCATGCTGTATGTACTTTTTGAGTGAATGGCGGCACCCTTTCTCCTTGAGTCGGCGAGAAGCACAAAGGAGCAGGAGCACAGCACTCAGAGCTGCTAGTAAGGAGCCCGTAATAGCAGCCAAGGCTGCCCCTCCTGCCCAGCCTCCCATCAGCTCCACTGAGAGGGAGGCATCCTTGGTGGTGACATTGAGGCAGACGTGCTGAGCGTGGGGCAATAACCAAGCAGACGGAAGACCCGCAGAAGCTTCCATGGGACCCGTCATGGGTGCAGAGGAGGCTTTGGAAGTTCCTGGAGAAACCACAGTTGAATGACTCATGAGAGACAAGGAAGGACCCCTAGGGATTATCAAAGACCTCAGAGATGGCGCGGAAGCACCTGTGGTTGCTGTGACCATTTCTGAAGAACTCACAGAAGACAAAGGAGAGTTTGTGGAAGCTGCTAAGGCAGAGGGGACCTCAGTGTAACTGGCAGCAACTGAGGACTTGGGAACGGAAGACATGACTGTAAGGCAAATCTCATAACGGGTGGAAGGTTGCAAGTGTGTGAGGTTGTACTCCCGGATGCTCACAGGAACCCGTGAGGTGTAGGTAAAATGAGGGTTATGGATGCGCATGGTAGCTGATGACCAGGGTGGAGGAGGTGGTGGGTGGGCAGTAGCTGATTCATCTCTCTCATTTTTATGCCCCTCTATGTAAGATGTGGTCCACTCCAACACCACAAAATGTGACTGTACCTTTTTGGCAAAGACCAGTAGCCTGGCAGGAGTGACGGGTCTTTCTCCAATGACATTGAGGGACAGACTGTGGCTAGTAGAGGCCAGTTCATTCCGGGCTACACAAGTGTAGACTCCTGAATCTGCTGGGTTGGCTCTGCCAATCTCAAGGGTTCCACCAGCCCTGAGATGCATCTTCCCTGTTCCAGCAGTCACTTTTTCCCCAGAAGGTAAGATCCAGTGGAATTGTGGTGGTGGCTCTGAGCTGGCCTGACAGTCCAGAATTACTGTGGAACCAGATGATGCCTCCAGGTGTTCTGGAAGATTAGGTATGATTTCTGGCAAACAATCTCCCCCGCTGACATTTTTTAGGGCTTCTTGGAGCTCTTGATCCATGGCTTCTGAAGGTGAAGTACAGAGAGTAGTTTGTGACTCAATCAGCCGAATGTGTCCTGTGGTCCATGGTTTCCAGTTCTCTAAGCAATCGCACCGCAATGGATTCCCATAGAGACTGAGTTCAGCCAAAGCTGGCAAGGCATCTCTCAGGCCTAAGGGAAGAAAGCCAAGGGCTGTATTGCTGATTAGCAGAGTGCGAAGAGCTGGCACCCCCCGGAAGGCAACTGGGTGCAGGTATGAGAGATGTGGGTTGTTGCACAGCTCAAGCTTGGCTAATTCTGGAAGATTCTCAAATGACCCTTTGTGGATGCCAGTAAGTTCCTCCATGCCATTGAGGCTCAACTCTGCCAGATGCAGCATGTCCTTGAAGTCTCCTGGCTGAATTTCTGTGATAGGATTTTTGTTGAGATCCAGGAATTTCAAGACAGGTAGGCCTCTTAGTGCCTTGGTGGGAACATATGAAAGGTGGTTATCATAAAAGGAGAGACTCTCCAGGTAGTCCAGGCCTTGGAAAGCATCAGGAGGGATTTCAGTTAGCTGCATCCCAGCTAAGACGAGGCTATGAAGCCTTTCCAAAGGCTGAAAACTCCCCCCTGTTAACTGGGAGATGGGATTCTCTCCAATCATCAGGATCTCTAAGTTGTGGAGTGGGAGGAACCAACGATGGTCAATGGCGTGGAGACGGTTGGCATTGAGGTGCAGCCGGAGCAAGCTGGTTAAGCCCGCAAAAGCCAATGGCTCAATAGAGGAGATACAATTGTGATTTATGTAGAGTTCCTCTAGTGAAGTAAGGTCACTTAAGCAGTGGTTGGAAAGCCCCTCCACCTGATTCTCTTCCAGGTAAAGTGTAATAAGATGTGAAAGGTTAGCCAACCCAGCATCACTGATTCTAGAGAAGTGGTTTTGGGAGAGGTCCAGCTCAGTCAAGTTGGACAAGTGCTGGAGCTCCCTGTTGACCTTGGAGATCTTATTACTCTGTAACAGAAGGACCTGGGTGTTTGAGGAGAGATTGCTGGGTACTTGGGTGAGCAGCAGATCATTGCAGTCCACTGTGCTGGCCTCATGATAAATGGATTGGGGAGTGAACCATGGACGAGTCTCGCAGACACATTGCGGAGGGCAGGAGCGAGTGGCAAACGGTGATCCTCGTAGACACAGCAACAGCAGAGCATACAAGGGGAGACAGGACATGGTGCTCTCCCCTGCTTTGAGCTTTCTTGACCACCGACCGCTTGTGTAGCTTTAGATATAAAGGATGACTTTAATCCATCAGACGAGCTCAGAACAGCCTATGGAGTCTTGTCATCACTGGAAGAGAAAAGAAAGGATATGAAAGTAAAAAGCTTCTTAGGGTAAACATTTATTTTGAAAGTTCAACAAAGCTGTTGAGATTCTAGTCAGCAGTCAGCTTGGGTCTGGAAGTCGTGTGGTCTTTAAAAGTTTCTTTAAACATTGTCCACCCACTTGTAATTGGTGGCAGCATTAACCGAGAAAAGAGAAAATGAATGAATGTCATATTAACTTGATTTAATTTTATTCATTTTATGTATAAATTATATTGTAGGTGAACATCAGTTTTTGTCCTTTTTCTGGTAATGTTTTACAGTGCAGCCCTGGAAATGTCACTTGTATTGTAGGCCAAAGGTGACCCTCGGTTTTACAAAATGCGCACTTGCTTCTACAGGTACTAATTTTTAGAGTCGGTTCCTATTCCCTGTTATTTTATAAAACAAACGGTAGGTAACCTCAGTCAGAAATGTTAAGCAAAACTCTAATAATCAAGCTCTAATTTATAGCCATTGTGATCCTTACATCTCTTCTAATCCCTGTTTTTGTCTCATATTGTTCACATCCATTTCCCAATTCTGCTCTGAGCTGACAAGCTGAGATTTGTTTTAGTTCCTACATTTCAGGACAGATTTAAACCATAGAAAGTCTGTGGCCTTAGAGAACTTGCATTAGGTTTGCCACATAAAACTCCATTCGCAACCCCAGTTTAGACTCCATTTCTGAATTAAAGATTGTTGGCATTTTAGGTCACCTATTGTTACCATAAAATAACATACCAGATTACTAAATCTCATATGCACTACATAAATAAACTAAGGGTGGCCTTGTTAGTTTTGAAAATGTCACAGGAATTTTTTAAAAGGGCAAAACTTGCCTAATGTAATTTTTATTAAGTGTTTATATAGATAAAAGACAAATGTAATATATATAACAAAAAAGAAAATTGCAAAAAGCAATGCGGTGAAAGAAAGAAAAGAAACTTAATAAACACAAGAACCAGAAAAAATAAATGTTATAGACAAACTCATTGTCCTCCCTCTTTTAATATTACAAAAATCCCTTCAGTCCCTTAGTTGATCTTTTTTCAATTGTCAAGTAGCAAACTCATTTAACTTTTTTCTATTTCAGAAAAAAAGTCTGTAAATGGTTTCCACCAATACTTATAATACTTAATTTGGTCCCTAGCAGGTCAATTTTATCATTTCTGCCAATTCTGCCATCTTTGCTATCCATTCCTCTATTGTATTTTTGCATCATTGTGCATATAATAAACTTGCATTAAATACTATATATAAAAATTAAAAGGGCAACCCTGAATTTGCCAGAGTTCCTAATGCAGTGAAAGTCATCCAGCCAGGGTTTGGTGATTGTTTCTTTGCTTTAATATACTCCGGAGAAACAGAATTCCTTCACGTGCTTTGCAACACTTATCTGGGGAAACCTACATCTGCTGCAATTTTTCTGGATTCATTAAAGGCAGCAGGATTTATTCTGACCGTCTCTATAGTTCAGGATCAGCCAGGTTTGCCATGGGTTTAAATAACAACTTGGTATGCAATTAGGATTTCTTGGCTAACAAAAAACAGGACTACTTATCAGAAACAGATAGTTAAAAGCACAGAGTTTGGGAAAGGCAGCTGTCAACATGAACAATCTAGAACAGAGGTATCAAATTCAAGGCCCATGGGCCGGATCCGCCCCGCAGGATGCTTAAATCTGCCCCACAGGGCTGGCCTGGAAATATCAAAGGACCAGCTGGCATAGCCTCTGTTGGACAAAACGGGCCATGTGGGGGCTCCCCACGGCCTGTTTTTGCCCTCCTCGGCCTCCTGCAGCACTCTGCCAGCCAAAATCAAAACCACATTTCTGACTTAGGGTTTAATGTGCACAAACCACGGAATGATAGTTCACTCAAATATGGTAGTAATTCACACTAAAACATACCCTAGCACTCTTTGGTGGGCAATCACTTTGTGTGACCGTATATATTCGAAAGGCAGCCCTTCCCATGGCCATCAGGATGGAAAGTCCACAAGAAGAGAACCTGCTGAGCATTGGAAGATGGTCAAGACAGCAGAGAGCTAAAACAAAGGATCCACTGTAGCTGTTCTCAACCTCCACCCTCATGGCTGGTATTATCTGGAATAAACTAGTTAGGAAGCCAGACAAAACCTTTCCTGTATGGTGAAAAGTGGCAATGAATGCTTCTTTGAGTTGATGATGCTGGTATTACTGATGCAGGAGAAGGAACTGCACATTTGTATATTTTGCACTAAAACGTAATTTTCCTTCTGTCTTGCTTTGTCCATCCAAACGCCTGGTGATACGGACAACCATCTCAATTAATGAATACATAGAAAGGTAAGGAAGTGGTGAATTGGAGCTCAACTTCTGATGACTACAAGGCTACATCTATGCAGTTTTCTTTGTCCTTTTGACTCCTCAATGTAGCTTATACCTCTGGGATTTCCTACCCAAGTACTAGCCAGATCTGACTCTGTCTAACATTTTTTAAAAGATCAATCGAAATGGAGTAATTGCTACTACAAGATATTATATCTGGAATAAGAACAAGAAGATGATAGATTATGTAATCCATCATCTGGTTGGATGATGTAATCCATCATCTCCTGCTTGAGCAGGGGGTTGGACAATGGATAATATATGATGGACAATGAATGAGCAATGGATGATGTATTAGAAGACCTCCAAGGTCCCTTCCAACTCTATTATTCTGTTAGTCTTTCCTAAAAGCTCAGAAAATCAGGTTCTACTTTATAGTTGGACAGCATTCTGTTTAGAAAATCTGTACATGCTTCCTTGAGTTTCTAGCAGGATAATGACAGAATGTGCAAGCACAAAAGAAATAACCTACTTTATGTGGTAGCAAATTGAATATTGAACCAATTTTACTTTTCTCTCCAAGAATGTCGGCCTGCTCTCAGTCTGCAATAAATTTCCTAAAGAAATAAATCCTACTTATGTACATTGGACACATTTTAGGTAAGCAGGATTGTACTATGAATCCTATCATATATGCCTTTTAAATATGACGATATACCCTTCGTTTTCCTTCTTGTTCCTTACAAAAATACAGCTGTCCTTTTTAAAGTTGTGAAGATGGTGCACTGAGAGAAGGAGATGACTGGGTGTTCACTAGAATGTGCCCATCACCTCGGGTGAAATCCAGTAGGTTCTGACAGGTTCTGGAGAACCAGTAGTGGAAATTTTGAGTAGTTCAGAGAACCGGCAAATACCACCTCTGGCTAGCCCCAGAGAGGGGAGGGAATGGGAATTTTCAGTATCCTTCCCCTGCCATGCCCACCAAGCCACACTCATAGAACTGGTAGGGACAAAATTTGAATTTCACCCCTGCATCGCTCTCATCGCCTTTCCATCTCTATTTAACTTAAGTGTCTGGTGGAAACATTCACAGCTTTTTCCTTTTTCCCTTCTCCAAAGCCAGATATTTGACAGGCAAAAATCATGTTCTTCTGGAAAGCAGCAACCGTTTTGGCAAAAGCTTCAGATAATATATTTGCCTTTTCTGATGGATTATGGACTATGCCTCTCTCAGTGGGGCAGATGCTTTGGTGGGAATTCAGAATAATTCTTTATGTGGATGTTCATAAACTGCTGTTCTTCTGATGCAGTTAAAAGTCGGCCAAATGGTGGTTACCTTCTCCATCTCTTTCTAAGATTAGCATTCTGAAAATTCATTTCACATCCTAATTGGAAAGCTTTAAATTCCATCTTTGCCCCCAGCAGTTATATCCTAATTCTTACCATGTGCTGTTTCTTTGCAGGATTTGCCTGACCGCTTAGTTTAATGGCTTATGTGAGGGAAGGGATCCCAAATATCTAAAAGCCAGAGAGGTTTTGAAATGGTGGACATTCCGTACTGCAGCTCTTTTTTCATAGGTGACATTTTAATGCATTTTCACTGTAAGTATGACAATGACAAAGTAGAACATGCAAAATATGTACAGTTAGTTGCTGCTGAAAACTACTTTCATCCATCAGGGATTAAAACTGAGGTGATTTACTAATGTAGACATCCCAAAGGCATGGAGGAAGTACCTTGTCATCAATATGCCCATCATACTTCTGCTTTAAATAAATCTTAGTGAGCTTTCATATTCTTATTATATATAGAGGGATGCTTTTTTCACCAAAAAGGAATTTAATCTGGGCATAAAATAGGTATGTTTTATTCTATACACTAGGGTAACCGGATGCAAAAGAGAATAAGGATCCTGCATATTTAAAGACTGTAGGGAAAACAAAATTTCAGCAGAATATGTTTTTCTACTATTGTGTGACAAGTATATTGAAGGTTGTTTTTTTTTTTTGCAGGAATAGAGGGATTTGTTATTTTCCAAATGAACCAGCTCTCTACATCTCCTAGCATTGTTCTTGGTGGTATGAGACTAGGCTGAAATTGCCATAACAAAAGATGAAGCTGTTACCTAAGCAGGAATCTTGCTAAAAGATCCCTTCAGGGAAGTAGCTAAGAAGGAAACAAGTTGCTAAGGAAATAAAGGAAAAATATCACCTGAACCAGGCAAACAAGGCAGGGCCTTAGCACACAGGGAAAAAACAACCCAAAACCAAATCCTAGGTAATCAAGGGAATAAAATGGGGATCCAGACTTGGCAGCTTCCATCAATCTGACTAGTTAATGCCTTACGTGTGTGTGTGTGTGTCTGTCTGTCTGTCTGTGTGTGAGTGAGTGAGTGAGAGAAAGAGACAGACAGACAGACAGACAGACACTCTAATTATTTTCTGGCTGTTGACCAAGCCAGAAAATAATTGGAGAGTCTGTCTCTCTCTCTCTCTCTCTCTCACTCACAGACACACACACACACACATACGCCACCTGGGAAAGCCAAGGAAAATCATCAAAACCATAGCCGAAACAACCTTCTGCAGATCTCTGCCAGAGAAAACAGAGCCCCCCAAGTTTTCACTGGCAGAGGCACTATGGGCACTCTCTTTGCTGGCAAAGGCACTGCAGGCCGGACTTTTGCTGTTTCCAGGGCAGCCCCATGGGCCAGATCTAAGCACCCCGCGGGCCAGATGCGGCCCCCAGGCCTTAGGTTTGACACCGCTGACCTAGAGTGAAAAAAGGGGCTACAATTTATGCTGATCATGGAAGTACCATTCTGGAGAGTGGATGGAAATATATGCAATCCCATAATTCTCAAGAGGAAAACAATAAGTGATGACCTTAAAGGACTGTGCTTGAAGCTGGAGTCCTGACCGGAAGTCTTTTTCATTTTGTCTTCCAGCTTTTTATTAGATGTTATGAAATTACTTTTTAATCTGATTGGAGTAAAATTGAGGAGGGGTGGTGGCTGTTTAACATCTATGATTACAGGTAGTCCTCAGTTGCAACTACAATTGGGAGCAGCAACTTGCTTGTTAAGTGAAGCAGTTGCTTAGTAAACCTGTGACTATGCTTATGAATATACTTCAGCTTTCCTTTGTTTTGCATATCTGTGAAGGTCGTAAATGCGAGGCCTAGTCGCACAATTACTTTTTCATCACCACTACAAATGGTGTCAGTTGCACGATAACAATGACCCATATTGCTGCTGGTCAGAGGTGGGTTCCTACCGGTTCGGACCAGTTCTATAGAGTAGGTAGTAAGCCGCTGGTGATATTATGGAACCAGTTCTGGTCTGTGGACGCTGCCATCTTTTTTTTGTAATTTTTTGGAGGGGAATTTTTTTTGGGGAATTTTGTTGATGTTTTTGTACTGCGCATGCGCACGGCCACGAGGCGCGGCCATGCAGCACAGGAGGAAGAGAACAGGTGGTGAGGTAAGTTAGAACCCACCCCTGGGGCAGTCGGGCAGTGTTTCCCCTTCCTCCCCAGGCACCTGCAGCCTTGCAGCAACTTCCAGCCCTTGCACACTAAAGAAAAACTTCTCGCACATTAATTGCCTCGCGCTCACGACAAGAAGTTTTTATTTACTGGGCAAGGGCCGGGAGTTGCTCCAAGGTTCTGAGGCTGCAGGTGCCCAGGGAGGGTGGGGAACGCTGCCTGACTGCTCCCTCCCGAAGCAATATCAGAAGTTTACAAGCTCGTCTGGAGAGGCTTTTAAAAAAAAAGAAAACCCCAAAAAAGCCACAAAATCTGGAGCTGCCAGTCTCTGGTAAGATGCACCTTTCGCACAGTGGGGCACAATTTGGGGGTGGCAGGTGGGACAGGGCATGGGGCGGGTGGGGGCCGCGTGACACGCATCTTACTGAAGATTGCCAGCTCAATCACGTCTGTCAGCCAAAGGAAAGAAAAACTGCCTGGCTTTGGCTGGCTGGGGGCAGAGGGTTAAAAGCAAGCTCCTGGCGGTGGCAGGCTTCCCCCTCCCATGGCCCGCCGGCAAAATTCATGCAGGAAAACTTCTCTGGCAGTTTGGGGCATCCTGCAACTCTGGGAAGTTTTCCTGCACGGCTTTGGGCGGGGGGGGAAGGGGCTGAAAAGCGAGTTCTCAGCGGTGGCAGCCAGCACTGCCTTGGGACAGGATCCTACCTCAGTGGCAGCACCTAAATTGATGTTGGGTAATGGAGATGGAATATCTATGTTAGTCAAGTGAATAATACTGCTGATCAGAAGG
>JANHFT010003803.1:319275-337353 GCA_032467955.1 Pseudoxenodon macrops
TCTTGTCCCCATGTCTTACATATGAATACGTTTTTCTTATTCTAGAATGGAAATTTCCCGTAATGATTAAACAGGAACAGTTTTCTAAAAGTTAAGAGAGCTTAGATCGGCAACAATAATGTTCTTTGTAAAAAAGAAATATTGGCCCAGATCAACTTTTGTTTTTTATCATGGCTTTAAGGATGCCATTTGACATTTTTCAGGCATCTCCTTCAAATAGTTAGGAAGCCACACTTTTGAATGGAGAGGATGGACTGAACTTCTGCTACTCAAAGTTACCTATTCATTAAAATTTATATATTGTCTGTTTGGTTGGCTTCTTTAGTAAAAGCCATTTGAAGGAAGCTGCTGTCAATTGGATTTTGACAATTGTTCATACCATACCTATATGCAATGAGTAGGCTAAATATTTTTTTTAAAAATCAAATGCAAATAGAAAAAAACAGGAAAGATAGAAAAGAAAAGGTGCAAAGATTTTTAAAAAGCAGTGGCTTCCATTTGCTTTACATTTCTAATTTAGGTATGTGGAATTAGACTCCTTGTCCAATAACAAAACCATTTCAACCATTTCTATAACAACAAAATCAACCTAAAAGTTTCATTTCTTTTTCTGTTTCAAGCATAAAGTCCACAAAGGGTTTCCAAATGAAAACATAACTAAATAAATTCTTTTCTTTAAATAAAACAGTCAATATTAACATTTTCGCCAATTCCATCTCCTTCACCATCCAGTCTTCCATTGTAGAATTCTCTTTCCATCTTTGTGCTTATAAAATTCTCGTTGCTATCGACATATATAAAAGTTCCATTTTTTTTCAAATTCTTTATTTATCAACCTAAAAGAGTCAACTAAATATCTCAAGCAGGATATTTTTTATGTAGACGTCTATATCAACATTTCCACAATTCAGATCATACAGGCTGAATCTCAGTGGGGAAACTTATCATCTTATAATCTTACATTTTGTTGTCGTTGTTAGTTGCGAAGTTATGTCTGACCCATCAAGACCTCATGGGCAACGTTCCTCCAGACCTTCCTGTCCTCTACCATCCTCTGGAGTCCATTTAAGCTCACGCCAACTGCTTCAGTGACTCCATCCAGCCACCCCATTCTCTGTCGTCCCCTTCTTCTTCAATCGTTCCCAGCATGAGGCTCTTCTCCAGTGAGTCCTTCCTTCTCATTAGCTGACCAATATTAATAGATTATGGCTATTGTGGCCCAAAATATTGTAACTCCAGTGTTGTGCAATCCACTTGGCTATTCCATTGCATTCCTGGGGAAGCGCCTTTAATTTTAAAAGGGGAAGACCTGTGTTTTGGTCCCATTTTCTTCCACATTTTTGTCTCCCTCTGGAGCAGGTTTGTCTCAACTCCTTCCCCCCAGGTGACCATAGCTCTTTATTTTCCAGCCAGGATACTTTTATCGGGCATTATTTACTTTTCTGTGGTTTGAATAGCCATTCCTAATAAAGAAGCTGAATTTCTCTGGTGGTTTCTAGGAATACTTGACTTATAAGTGCCACTGGTTTTACCACTTACCTCTTCACTGTCAGCAACATGAGGAAATTAAAGAGGGAAACCAAGCTTTTTCCTCCCCCCGCCTCAAAAAAAAAGGAGGGTGACAGATTTAACCTCTCTTTGCCCAAATGGAAAATAACGAGGGCATGTTATTGCTCCTAGCAAATTCACTTATTATTTTGATTTTTAAGGAACCCATGCATTATATTTCCATATTAAGGACTGGAACCCACATTCTAGTGCTGTAATGCTTTTTTTTCCACATCAAAGCCATATGTACACCCAGGGGCACTGCAACCCAGTATGCAAATTGTGTGCTGAATAAGGGTGCTATATGGCAGGGCCCAGGTTTAAAATAACGACCCAGGATGCATGCACACAATTGGTTGTTTTTTTTCCAAAAAATATTTTTTATTGCTGGGCAAGGCTGGAATATTTCAAAAATATTTGGGGTGGACGCTAAGTGGAATTCTGCAGAAAGGCTTGTTGAATGCCAGTAGTGGCTGTAAGTGTATCACTTCTCTAGAATAGCTACTAGAATATAGTAGGAAATTTATTTCTGTTTATTTATTCCTGTTTATTTATGAGATTTATCTACTGCTTCAAACCAGAGAGCTTCCAGGTAGTATACAGAGCCTTGTAATAAGATCATATAAGAATAATAACTACAAACACTATAATATAATAAAATGAATATTGGCACCTGTAACTTCACAATCCATTCCTGAAAACTTTCTGAATGAGCTTGAGTTTGACCAATGATTATTATTATTATTATTTTGAAAGAACATACTCATCTCAGGGATCAGGTAGTTCCAACAAACACCCAAATAAAATATAACAGACAGTAAGGATGACAATTAAGTAGCAGCAGGCAATTAACTATTGTTAAGATGAATTCTAAAGATTTGAAAAAAAATAAAAAGGCACAGACAAGTAGTCCTCAACTTATAACCATTGGTTTAGGGACTCTTCAAAGTTAAAAAGGCACTTGGGAGGGTGGGGGGGAGAATGACATACACATTAAATTGGTCCTGGCACCCTATAACCATTGCAGCATCCCCATAGTCATAGTAAATGTTGCTCTTTCCTGCATTCTTTCCATAGTCTCTACATTTTTTTAATAATATGGTGACCGAAACTGGATTAAGCATTCTAAATGTGGTCTTACTAAGGTAAAGGTTCCCCTCGCACATATGTGCTAGTCGTTCCCAACTCTAGGTGGCGGTGCTCATCTCCGTTTCAAAGCCAAACAGCCAGCGTTGTCCGCAAATGTCTCCGTGGTCTTGTGGCCGGCATGACTAAATGCCGAAGGCACACAGAACGCTGTTGCCTTCTCCTCCCCGAAGTGGTCCCTATTTTTTTACTTGTGTTTTTACGTGCTTTCGAACTGCTAGGTTGATATAAGCTGGGACAAGTAATGGGAGCTTACTCCATTACGTGGCACGAGGGATTCAAACCATCGAAATGCTGACCTTTCTATTCAACAAGCTCAGTGTCTTAGCCACTGAGCCACCGGGTCCCTAAATGTGGCCTTATTAAGGCTTTATAAAGTGGTACCATGTTTTCCACAAAACAAGGCCTGGTCTTATTTTTGGGGAGGCCTCCAAAATAAGCACTAAGGCTTATTTTTTGGGGATGTCTTATTTTCCCCCCCATGTACTTTAAGAGTACATGGGAGGCCCATTTCTTCTGCTTGCTCTTGTTAGTTCACTGCCGTGAGGCAGGGGATCGAACTGTCCCATGAGCCCTGCACTGGCTTACCTCAGGGCCCCTGCAGCCAGGCCATCCATGCCCTGACATCTGCCACACCCCGTGGCTGCAGCACCACCATAATGCTCAGCCTCCTCTGTTGTGGCTGAGCGAGCAAGCATAAGAAGTGGGCCAGTGGCCATGCGTGGTCTTGCTGGATGGGGTTGGTGGAGCCACCGCCATGAGGCTAGGCAGGTGTCAGGGTGTAGATGGCTCCACCCACCTTGCAGCTGCACCACTACAAACAACCAGATAGAATGGGCGGGTGGCCAGCTGTACAAGTGCTTAAGTAGGGCTTACTTTGGGGGTAGGGCTTATATTAGGCGCACACAAACACATGATAGGTCTTATTTTCAGGCTAGGTCTTATTTTTGGGGAAACATGGTACTAATACTTTACTTGATGTTGATTCTGTCCCTAGGCTTGCATTGGTTTTTTGGCTGCTGCTGCACACTGCTGGCTCATATTTAAGTGATTGTCCACTAAGATTCCAAGATGCCTCTCACAGTTACTGCTATTGAGCCAGGTTTCACCTAACCTTTATCTGTACATTTGTGTTTTCTTGCCTAAGTGTAAAGCCTTATGTTTCTCTACAATGAATTTCATTTTGTTAGATAGGGACCAGTGTTCAAGTCTGTCGAGATCCATCTGGATCTTGAGCCTATCTTCTGGTGTGTTAGCTATTCTTGCCAGTTTAGTGTCGTCAGGAAATTTGATGAGTTCCCCTTCTTTCGTTCTTTTGCTGTCCTTTTAGGGAAAAAGGTATTTCAAGGGGCAAGGAAAGGAGGGATTCCCATTCCCATTCTTATCTTGCGGGTAAAGAGAAAAACTAGAAGTAAACTACTACTTGAGAACTGATAAGCTGCTGGTAGCAACCAGGGTCACTTGTTGGTAGCAACCAGGTATAGAAAATGCTATCTCTTTCCTGCCATCTAATGGTTCCTTGGATCTGTGCAGCCCACGTTTAACTATGCAAGCTGTTGCTAGATCCACTGCAGCAAATCAGGTATATTTACCCTCTGCATTTGAAGATGGTGAAGTTGACAGGCTCTGGGACCAAACTTCAGCTGGGAGGAGCTTCTAATCAAAGAAGGAGCCAACACAGATATGATGGGATTAAAAACAAGTGAGTTGTGCAATTATGAAAATAAAAGGTCAGCATGAAAACTTCCTCTTAATGTTACCAAGAATTATTACACCCGGTAAAATGTTATTGATAGAGGCTGAATGTCTTCCACCCCCCACACTCCTATATGCCTATTCAGCATTTTATTTTTTGGGGGTGAAAAGATCAAGCTGTACTTTTCTTTCCCAAAATACAAAACATGGGCAATGTTAAAAATGTTGCGGTAAATGTATTTTCCTTTGTATGTCACTGTCAGACAGTTCATCAGGAGGCTAAATTTCTGTTAGTTGACACTATTCTAAGCAAGTCAGGAATCTAAAATCTTTCCTGTCCATATTTAAGGGCTGGTGGATTTCTGCCAATGGCCCAGAGGAAGCTTCTGGATAGAAAGTACAGAAAATATAGTGTAAAATGGGACAGTGACTTTATCCTTTTGTGGTTAATGGAATTCTTCTCTCTGGAAGGAAAAGATGGAAGAAGCAATGGGAAAATACTGGAGGGTCTCACGTGGAATACAATGACATTTTGATGCTCTGTAAAATGTTATGAAGGAGGCAGAACGAAGGTATAATTGAGGCCTCCTATAGAAGCCCTGAGTTATGGGGCACCTAAAGATCAGCTAGATTAATTACAGCAGAATTTGGGGTTGATCAGAGTAGACGTTACACCAGGTGCATCCTTCTCTTGGTGGATTATATCCTGTTACTGCATTTTAGAACATTGATGATCTTACATACCGTGCATTCACTGTTTTTCTGTGGACACACACACATCAGAACTCCTTTCCAACATCCCTGCACACTGTCCATTGTCCCTGGCCAGGACTGGCCCTGCCCTTCCCTTAGAGGCTTCCCAAAAGAGAGATGTTAAAACCTTAGGAGGATGTCCCACCCACCAGGGTGGAGTCACTCACAGTCTTGGGCCTTCCCCTTTTGCTCATTTAAAAGCCTTTCCATTTTTCTTATGCTTCTTCCTGGAGTCAAAACCCATCATGGAGACTCTGAGGCGGAAGAGTTTGCAGTTCCTTGTGATAGTATGCTGGTTTTTCGTGAGCCTGGAATCCCCTGCAGGTAAAAGGGGAGAGGGAAGAAAGATCAGGGAAAGGATTTTATGCATGCACCTGTGCCTTTAACACCACACTAAGGAATTAAGCCCCTTACCCTATTTTTTCCCCCATCCTTGGGGAATCTTTATATCTATGCACCACCAACTAAGAGAAGCACAGGAACAAATCCAAGTTTTAAAAAGTGGCAGCCTCAGTGACACTTTGCACTGGTTACTAGTTTTCTGTTGCCACAGCAGAACTGGTGTACTTTGGATTAGTTCCACTGAAGGAAGTTCAGCCAAGGCTTTCTCCTACTCAGTTTCTGCCTGACGTGCACCTGTTAAACAGAGGGGAAAAGAAAGAAAAGAAGGAAAGGAAAGAAAGGAATGGAAAAAAAGAGAAAGATTTATGGGAGTCCTTGGTGACTGAGCTTGGTTAATGTCTTGCAGACATTTCATTATCAAACTAGGTAACATCATCAGTGCTAATGATATTGTGTTGCTATTAACTACCCTAGTAGTTTGGGTACTGAAACGTCTGCAAGAAAACCACCAAGCTCAGGGAGCACCAAGGACCCCTTATTTCAACCCTGAGCTACAAATATTCTCCTTTAAAGATTTGTGTATCTATTTATGTCCCACCTTTATTATGTTTATAAACAACGCAGCAAATTTTACCTAATATTCTTCCCTCATCTTATTTTCTCCACAACAATAACCACCCTGTGAGGTAAACTGGGCTGAGAGTGACTGGCCCAAAGTCACCCAGCCAGCCTTTATGGCTAAAGTGAGACTGGAACTCATGGTCTCCTGGTTTCTAGCCTTAATCACTAAAACAAACTGGCTTTCCACTCTACTCCATTCAAAGTAGAATGCTTTTTGGAGAGTAACTTAAACCTGCAGAAATGAAGCTTCTGCTAAAAACTACAGTGGAAAATATTTCCATGGAACTTGAGATGTCACCTCCAATGGGCTTCCCACGGGTATATTGATTCTTTTTTGAGTCTCTTGTTAAGAAACTGGGTTAATATCTGGTTTCAGGTGAGACTGACTGCTGCCCAAGCAAACTCGATGCAAAATCTCTTTAGAAGTACTGATGGTTTTTTAAATATCTATTTTTGATGTAAAAAAAAATCTATAAAACAGTCATAACAGTTGTTTTGTACTGCTGTATCTGCTCAGGCACCAAAACTGAAATAATAACAAATTATTCAGAATTATTACCTGAAATATCAAGAACTGTAGCCAAACTTTGTAATACAGCAATGGCAGTTAAACTTTCTGAATTTGATCAATTGCCCAGGGATGCTTAGCTCAGCCATAAATAATTTTTTAACTAATGCGCATGTTATGCACTTTTTTTTTTGCTTTTTAAATTTTTTGTGTGTGTTTGATGCGTGATCATATATTTTATGATCTATATTTTAATAAGCTAAAGTAAACACATGTGGAAGAGAGTTTAGAGAAGATTAAGAAAGGCTTCTGTCTGTGAATGGAAACCTCCTTATATAATATGATTTTTATTAAATATGACTTTTATTAAATATGACTTTTATTGGAAAAGGAAGATTAAAAACTAATAGAAACTAATATAAAGTAAGAACAAGAAATAAAAGAGAATGCTAAAAAGTGTAAGAAATGGGGGAAGTAAAAGGAAAATAATAAAAGGAAAACATACAAAGAAGTAGTTTCTGATTTTGTAGCAGTTATAAATACAATCCTTATCACTTTCTGTAGAGGGACGATTGAAAGCATAGTATTGTATTGTATTGTATTACTGGCTGGTTCAGAAACATTACTGCTTTGGATAGGAAGGTTTTGCAGAGAGTGGTGAGGGGGGCAGAAAAGATTATTGGAATTTCACTTCCTTCTCTCAGGATTTGGCATATAAGCGCTGCTTGACCAGGTCCATAGTGTTGTCAGGGACTGTACACATCCTCTCTATGATCAGTTTTCATTGTTACCTTCTGGGAGGAGGCTTTGTGATATCCAAAGCAGAACAACTAGATTCTATAACAACTTTGTTAACTGTCAAGACTCTTTTTTGCACTATGTATTCAAAATGGACAGTGATTAATGTAGATTTCGATGTCATTGGCATTGTTGGTGCTGCTGCTGCTATTATATTATTATAGTTATCTTGGGATGGTGACATTGCTTGGTGGGTGACATTCCTTCTTTCAAGAGTGGAACGTTGTATCGCATTGCACGGAATTTGCATCGGAATTTCATTTTAATGCGTTGTGCATACTGGTAAATGACAATAAATTTTATCTTATCTTAATTGTATATTTACCTCTTACTCTGAGGTTGCAAATTACTTTCTTCTTTCTATCCTGCCTAATCATCCAAACATAAACCATTAGGTCATTTTTCCTGGCGTCAGGTATGCTTCCTAATTCCTTCCAGTCAATATTCTTTGTGCTGATGGGATCCAGAGCATGCCCATTCTATTGACCAAATTGGAGGCGGAGAAACATTTGGGAGAAGATGGTCCCTGAGGGGCCATGAAGGGCTTTAAAGAAGACAACCAGCACCTTGCATTCCATCTGGAAACACATTGGCAACCAATCCAACTCAAAAAAACAATGGTGTTACATGTGCCAAGTATCTGATACCATTTACTACCTATACATCTGCATTTTGTCCCAGTTGGAGTTTCCAACTGGGCAACTCCACTTAGAGCATGTTGCTGTAATTTAGATGACAAGTCACGAGGGCAGACGTCACAACTGGACAAACCAGGAATGGGCACAACTGGCATGCAACCAAAAGGTGTGCAAAAGCCATCTTGGTCATGGCTGCTACTTGCTCTTCCAGTAGAAGCGGTGAGTCCAAGAGGATCCTCAGATTGTGCACCAGTACCATGCCATTGAGGAGCAAAGATGGAGAAACCTTGATACCAGAAGGCATAATTACCCCAAACCACACAGTCTTGCTTGGGTTGATCCAAAGCCCATTGTGCCCCATCCAAGCCCTATACAGCGCCCAGGCACTGAGACAGGACATCCACAGCATCGCTCAGGCAGCCTGGGGTGGCAATATAAAGTTGACTATGATCAGCAGACTGATCTCTTTAAACCAGGGCTGTCAAACTCCCGGGCTGGATGCCTCATGCGCTGGCCATGCCCACGGCCGGTTTAGCGAAGTGGGGAAAAAGTCCCGCTACGTCATGTGACGCGGCCGTGATGACGTGAGTTTGACACCCCTGCTTTAAACCATCGAATCGCCTCACCCAACAAACTCATGTAGGCTTTAAATAAAGAAGAGGACCAAGCCCTGCAACACCCCACAAAGTAGGAGCTGTGGTCTGGACATTCCCCTCCCCCTCGTAACAGCAGCTGGAATTGACACCAGAGGAAGGAGGAGAACCAGCACAACACTGTGTCACCCACCCCCAACTCCCAAAACTGCTTCAGAAAGGATACCATGATCAATGGCACTGAAGGCCCACAGACAGGTCAAGAAGAGCAAGGATGGGAGCATTACCCCATCCTGTTCTCACCAGAGATCTTCTAAGAGCATGATCAATCTTGTCTCAATCCATACCCTGAATCCTGTTTTATTTCATTCAAAATAACCTGTACTTTACTTGACTTTTTAAAATTTACTGCCATGTTATTCAAACTAACCTCTAATAAAAGCTTTACTTGCACTCTAAACCATCCCCAAATCAATATATTTACATAAACTATTTTTTGACGAATTCTTTTCATCTTTTTTCACAGTCCTCCACAATTGCTTCTTTCTATCCTGATATTTCATTTAGTCTCCATCTAAAAGAATTAGATTTTCTTATATAAACCAAACTCACAGGATTATGATCTGAAAAAACATTTGGGTAACATCTCTGTTTTATAATTTGTTTCTTTGACGTCCAAATTATGTCTATTATTGAAAAGGATTTGCATCTTTCAGGAAAGTGGCTATTCTCTCTTAAACTGCCATTTTTCTGTCTCCATATAGCAATCAGCTCTAAATTGTTCATCAAATAATAAGAGTAACTTTAATTTTTTTCTCAGCATTTCTGTCCAGTTGTGGGAAATTGCTCCGCTGCAATTCCCCATCAAACATTTATAGAATGGTAGATTGAACTGTGGGATTTCATGTTAATTGCAAAGACTTTCTAGTCAGTTCAAGTAATATAATTGGTAGAACTCTGGCAATTCACTCTGCAGTGCTCTCAAAATTTATCTGTTTTAAAGGTTAGTTAAAGGTTATTTAATCTAATTATATATTGGGTAATTTTATTATTTATTATTCCTTGGGTTTACAGTATATGAGGAGTGGCCCGATGGCTCAGTGGTTAAAATGCTGGGCTTGTCGGCTGGAAAGCCAGCAACCTGGGTTTGAGACCGAGTGCCATGTGATGGGGTGAATTCCGCTACTTGCCGCAGCTCCTGCTAATCTAGCTGTTTGAAAGCAAGCAAATAGATGAATAGGTACCACTTTGGTGAGGAGAATGACCGCAGAAACCTCTTTGGAGACCGCTAGCTCATGGCCTTGAAATGGAGATAGGTTCCACCCACTATAGTCGGCAACGACTAGCAGAATAAAATCCGCACGGACGCATTTCTTTTCGTTTCCTTACAGTATATACTGAGGGGCACATGACATGGATTTTGTAACTTGCTAACTAACATAGTTACTTTGCATTTTACTTTGATTTATTTTCTCTCTTTTAAAATGATGTTCAGGTTTATTAGCTTTTAACATTCTTAAACTGATAAACAGGCTGGAGACTAGTTCTAGGTAAGAAAAAAAACGTTTGTTAGTACAAATTGTGGTCTGGTTTATCTCTTTTGTGAAGAACAACCTTTTCCCTAACAATTTACGCCCCTTCTGACGTCATTTTAATGTACATGTGTGATATTATGGGATGCCAATATGTAACATATTGGATGACATGTAACTGATTTCCTACGCAAAGGGGAGGTTACTTTTATCCGATCCATTCAACTTTCCTCTTGCATTTCCTTTGTTGTATTAATTATAAAAAGGAACCTAACTTGGGGTTCAAGGTTCTCCTTTTTAATAGGGAGGTCCCACTTTAACTGGGTAACCCAATAAACTGCTTTTAAATGATCTTCCAAATCGGTTGCTTATTAGGAAGGTAAACTGAGGCAGAACCCAGGGCCAAATTTGGCTATCAGTATCACTGGAGCCAACAGAAATTACTCCTGGAAATAAATAGTACAATACATTATGAAGTTCTTAGGAATATTTTTTTTTTTAATTGCAGTATTGGCATATAGCCTTCCAGCAAACAAATCGTTAGTAGTTAATATAAGGATATCATAATGATAAAAATAACAATACAAAGCCATAAAATAAATCTGTTACTTGATCATTAATCGTACTTTAGCAGAAAGTCTGACTAACAGGAAGTTGAGTGGGTGTGTTGTGTTGATAATGAATTATAAACTCCTGAGAATATAAAAACCTGGTGTAAAAGTCTAAACTTCCTGCTTTTGATTCAGAAATATATTTCCCCCCCTGCTGCTTTTTTTATTGAATGCAAGCTCTCCTCTTTATTGTCTGTGTTATCAGGCAACTGTCAACAACATAGAACTAGGATTTATAAATTGCACTCTGGAGCAAAGCTTGAGGTCTTTACCATCAGAAATAAAATAAAGCATGATGACATTTTTATGTTTACTACAGCAGAAGGTTCCATAGATCAATGTCCACTTCCTTAGGCACATGAAATGTTATTCTTGCTCAGCTGGTAAGGGGAAGGGGAACAATAGATAACATGGCAGAGACATGTAAAAAGTGCAGTTGGTGAGCATTCATTAAAATGGAAACATCATCGCTATCAAATGACTGAAGGAATGAGGGCAACTACGATTCTGCTAAGAAGATCCTCATCTGATTCAAGCAGGTGGAGAAGGAAAGATAGAGGACAAGGAGCAAAGCAATCCTGGTCCATTTAAAAAGAAAGACCCAAATGGAGTAATTTGGGGTGGTTGAATCTAGCCACCATTTAAATCAGGGGTGGATTCTAACTTACCTCACCGCCGGTTCGCTTCCTCCTGCGCCACGTGGGCACGTGCATGCTTTGCACGCACTCGCATGCGCAGTGCAAAAAAAAATTACAAAAACTTTTTTTTAAAAATAGGTCGAAAACAAGATGGTGACACATGCGCAGTGCCGAAAAAAACCCGGAAAAAATCCCCCCCCCAATCCAAAACAAAGATGGCGGCGTCATCTTCACCAGTGGCTTACTACTTATTCTAGAGAACCGGTTCAAACTGGTAGGAACCCACCTCTGATTTAAGTCCCTCAAAGTACTCAGGGATGCTGCTATCTTAGTATCTTGTGGGAAATTTAAAAAAGTGACCAAGTTCAGCAATTTGAGGTGATGGTGGTAATTGGAAGGTAGGGAGCAGTAATAGTAGACTTTCCCTTCAGAAGTTGCTCCTAGACATGTCTTCCACCTGCTGTTTTGTTTGGAAAATAGAACTGGTTCTTCTCTTCCGGTACCCCACATGGCGGTTTTTCTGCCCTTTGGTCACCTTGTAGGATATCATCCCATCTCCAGAATAGACAGAAAATGCAATAGCCAGTCACGCTAGTTCCCAAATGAGAAGATTTTTTTTATATCATCTTCTGCAACTATGTGTATTGAATCTACTCCTTCATTCATAACAGACCTGGCTTTTCTGTTTGATGAAACAAAACGTGAGGCCTTGGGTTATTCTCCACATTAATAATCTGGATGTCTATGGAAAGTAAAATCCAATCTGGATTTGTCAACAGGAACAGAGGTTTAATCTTCCGAGCTTTTGGACTTGTGCTGGAGCCCTGAGGCTGAAGTTCCCTGAGGAAGATGGACTCTAGCACAAATCCAAAAGCTGAGAAGAGAAAACCTTGACTAACCCAGATTAGATCCTGCAACATTATTGTGGGACACATATATTTGCCTTCCTTTGCCTATGGAGAGCATTCAGATGGGACTTGTTCCCTTTCACTTTTTTATACATCCATTTTATTTGTGTTCCTAGGTGAATGGCTTTATAAAAATGCAGATGTTGGAGTAAAACTGACATTATTGATTTTGAATACCTACCCGACTAAGGGACTAATTGCTATTATGGACAAATAAATGCTCATGTTGAGTATAGTTATGAAAGGTAGAAAATGGAAACAAAACTATCACTTTAAGAAACAAGCATCTTCTCAGCTTTCTGGTTTTTATTTTGCTGTCTCTTTCTTGGCTCTTACATCTTCCTCTGGACCATTCTGCTGTGGGTAAAAATGTCTACCTCTGGGAAGTGGCTCTCTGATCTCAGAGCTAAACTGGGCTTCCTTTTTCAGAGGCTGAGAACGTTCTATGCTACAAAACGTTTGATGACATCTCAGGGGCTTGCAAGAACTTATTGGGAGATGACGTTTCCCAGGAAGACTGCTGCCTAAACCATGAATATGGTTTCCAGTCGACTGAGCATGGGCCCTGCCAGTCCTGCCGGTAAGTCAAACACCAACAGTTCTAATTAACTGCATACTTGTCATGTGCTGCACAAGTGGTCCTAAGCCTACTTTCTTCAAAACCTCCAAATATTGCCCATTGATGAAGTTCTGGGCATCTTCCCTTAGGGTTGCTTATCCCATCTCCCTTATAGGAAAAGAGGCTATAGGGTAGCTGCATGCAATATGCACACAGCACCATGCAGTTCTCATCTGCAATCCCTGCTATCTCCAAGCAGGGCTAAATAAGTTCCTGCCCAAACATTCAAAAGCTCCTATTGGTCAGTGACAACAATATTCCATCACATGCGTCATTGATGGAAGTGTTTAATTTATGTCCAGGTTTCCTGTTTATACTTGACCCATCACTAAGGACAACTTATTTAAGATCCCTGGTGGCGCGGTGGTTAGAATGCAGTATTGTAGGCTAACTCTACCTACAGTCTAGAGTTCGATCTTGACAGAGCTCAAGGTTGACTCAGCCTTCCATCTTTCCAAGGTTGATAAAATGAGGACCCAGATTGTTGGAGGCCATATGCTGACAATGTAAATCACCTAGAGTATGCTGTAAAGCACTATGGGCTGGTATGTAAGTCTAATTGCTATTGCTATTATTTCAATAAAAACGAGGAGTATAAAGCAAAAGAACATTGATGCAGTTAGAAGCAAAACCTAAATTAAAACCAGTTATTAAAATTAATTAAAATAGTTAATTTAAACATTGATCTGTGTCTATGAATTATGCTAAGCCAGGGTTTTTAAACAATGTATGAGCCACAGGTAGCTGTAAACCCAGGCTGTATAAGAAAGTTTCCTACATTCCAATAGATTTTTTATTTAATGTATTTTTGTACTTATACCTTCCAGATTTTTCCACCCATTCTCTCTGCCTATTGTTTTATCTTGTACTGGATTTGGTGACCAATGCATAGCTTTCTCTACATCTGAGTATAAACACCTTGAGAAACAAAAAGTTCTGTTTTAATTTCAGATTATTCCTTCTAAAGAAATGTAACAGCATATTTAAGATAAACGTTGTTCTTGTTCATTGAATTAACACTCTGGCAATCAGCTGTCCCTCCCCCCTCACTAATGTTCTTTGTGGAATTATGGAACACAGATATGAACATGCTCTAACATACAATTCCTAGTTAAATTACAGAACATGTCACGATGATCAAACATTCGGACATCTTTTTGACAGGTTAATAATGGTTAAGTCTACCCTGAGTAGAAGCTTGCTCATATCTTGCTCTCCTTGGAGGCATCTGGATCAAAATGCTGGGGAAAGATGGGCTTTTCCTCTAACCCAACATGGTTCTTGTTGGCTTGTCTTTGGATCCCACTACCGAAGTTCCTTAAGTATTTTCTTTGTTGTTGGGAAACAGGATGCTGGGCTCGATGGATCTGACCGGATCTAATGGAATCCTTCAGGGTTAGATTTTTACGTTATGGGAAAGCCCTGATCCAAGTCAGTTTATCTTTGCTCTGCTTTTCCTTTAGCGGAGCTAAGTGGAGTGAATGGACCTCGTGGAATTCGTGCTCTGTCTCCTGCACTGAAGGCGTCCAGCGCCGCAGTCGCGTATGTCATGGCTACTATGCAGGGACGTGTCCAAGTGGTACACGTGAGTGGGAAATGAAGTCCTGCCTTGCCAGGGAGCCGCCGTGGCGAAACGCGGGTGGGTGGCAGTTGCGGAGCGCCCCCACCTTTCCCGCCCCTCTGCTAGGCGGCCCACCGAGGATCTTCGGCCGGCAGCCGAGCCTGAAGCTCCCGCTGGGCCTGCCGAGCCCGCCGCGAAAAGATCACGCTCAGACACCGGCTGTCACTCCAGCTCAGCGGTTTATTGAAAGCCACGCAAGGCGCCGGACGCGCAACCCGCGGCCCCCGCCCTCCCCCACTTTCGCCCCCAAAACGGGTTCGGCGGGCCAGGATGCGTGGCGCAAAGCCAAAGAGGGGGGGGGGTGTCACTCGCGCGCACACAGCAAAGGGGCCGCCTCTGTGGTGGGGCTGAAGAGGCGACTGGGCAGAGGGTGGGGGCCAAGCCCTGCAGGAGGCATGCAGGGGCGGCAGAGGAGCCCCCCACCACACCACCCAAGCGAGGAGGGGGCTCCTGAGGGGGACCAGGGATCAAGCTGATCAAGAGGGGACCCTTCTGAGGTTCTGCAGTTTGCTGCCATCGGGCCCTCCCCCCCCAATCAAAAGGGAGATTTACCCACCCAGCCATTCCCCCTGCGCAGGTGCCAGAGCCTGGGTGGTTTCCAGCCTGCCCCAAAAGCCGCTCCAGGGACTTTTTTGTTCCCAGAATGCTGTGTCACGTGTGGCAGAAAAGACCTTCCCACAAGCACTGAGTGGCTTCTCCCTTCCAGGAGAGAAGGCATCATTCTGTCTGGAACAGAGTTGCTCTCCAGGAAAGAGCAAAGCAACCATGATTGACAGTCAGTCCCTTTCTCCGAGGGAGGGAAGAAAGGCCCCTCAGAGGGAGAAGCCCTTAGAAGGGAGTGTGGCTCCTGCTTCATGTGGAAAGCAACAGTCCCACAGCAGCTCATGGCTTCAGGAGGGGGAGGGGGAGCCCTTCAGATGGGGAAGGTCTGGCCCAGGCGCTTCCCAGTTCACATCTTGCTTGCTGCAGTTTTTGAAAGCGGCTGGCTGGCTGCTGGCTTCCAGGGTGCAGAGCCCAGGGGGTCGCACCCCAAGGTGGCTCTTGGAGCTGCTGAGGGATCTAGACAGTTTCACTGGGTGGTGCAGCCGCTGCTTGGGAGGAACTCCTGCACACAGGTGACCACAGCTCGGGAGAGGTAGGTCATGCTGCCAAACCTGCCGCTCGGAGCACTGTCGTAGAGCAGTTTGCAAATGCCAGTGGCCGAGTCCTTCTCCAGCATGTGGTCATCAGCCCCCAGGATTTTCTGGTTGCAATGTAAGAGGAAGAGACTGTTATTGGCCAGAGTCTGGGTCTGAGCTCACACACACACACACACACAGGTAAGGGACAAAAGCAGCTTGCGTCTGCCAGAGACCCCACTCTCTCTGCCTGGGTTTATGTTCCCATCCAGCCACAGCAGAGGGCCCAAGGACTCTGTCCAGCAGGCCAAACTGGAGTCAGCTTTCCGCCCGCTGGATTGTGAGCAACCATGCTCCGGAGCCTTTCCTCCCTCAGCAGCCAGGCCAGGCAGCCGGCCTCTCCTCCCTGGGCCAGGGACGCCCCAGCAACAAGAAGCCCCAACCTGCTCCTGGTAGAACAAATCGTTTGCGACATGCACAATCCTGTCCACAGCTACAAGGCCCCCGAGGCTGGGACCATCGGCATCCGTCAACAGCGTCAAGACCAGGATAGCTTCTACAAAGAGCTGCCGGTACTCAGGCTGAGGGACTCGGTTTAGCACGGACTCAACGTGGACTGCAAACTTGATTTCTCCAGGAGTCATCTATGGCCAAAGGAAGTCTCTTTTGAGTCGAGCGGTCCCTAAACTGCCCCCAAATGGAGGAGCAGGCGGCTCCTGATAGCCACCAGGCCCCCAACCAAGGGCAAGAAGGGGAAGGGGTCTTCCTCAGAAGCCAGGAGGCCTTGTCTGGTGGGGTAGCAGATTGGGCCATGAGGAGCAATGGAGGACCACCCTGCAGGTGCAATATTTGGGAAGCAGGGACCCCCCCCCCTTTTTTTTTTTTTAGGATAAAAGGACAGTGCAGCCATTACCTCTCTGGTTGTGGAAGAAGGGAGAACAAAGCCTTCAACGGAGAGCCCATGGCACTGCAGGAGGAGAGGAGAAAGGCAGCAGTTACACTCTGGAGGACCTGGCTGCTCTTTCCACAGGCCATGGAGACAAGAGGTGGTCTCAGCTTTTCAGGTGAGCCAGGAGGCCCAGCCTGTGGCCCCGATCCTGCCAGCTCCTGCTCATCCTCTGGGGCAGCTGAGAGCAAGCCTGCAGCCGCCCACATGAGCTGCTCAACCTGGCTGCACCGTTCCAGAGCTCCTCTGATTCGGGGCCTCCTTTCTTTGCAGCTTCCACTCATGTGGCCCAATGGCTGGACAGTGGTGGGGAGCGGACGGGTACCACCCCCTTCACCTTCTGCAGGATCCTCCAGACCTTCTGGTAGAATCCCACTGGGACTCTGTTGAGGGCCCCGTCCAGCCGCCGCCGCCGCAGCCACTGCCCTTGGCGCCCGTCCTTGGCGGAGGAATCCACTGGGGGCTGAGCGGGATCTTTTCTGCCTGGAGCCAGGAAGGGCCCGGACAACTGTGGAGGAAGAAGCCGGAGGGTTGGCCGTGCCTGCAGAAGTGGCCTGTGGCCAAGCAGCCCAGGGGGGAGGACTTGCCTGGGCAGGGCCCACTCCGGCTTCCAAGGAATGCAGGGCCCCAGCCTGCAAAGAAAGAAGACCAGTGGCAGCCCCTTGAAGAGACCGGTGGCAGCCACGGGCAGAGCGCAGGGCGAACGTGGCGTGAGAGCCACGGCCAGTTCTGCTGCTGAAAGCCAAGCTGTGAGAAAAACGAGCAGAGCCTCTTCTTTCAAAAGCCAGCACGGGGGGGGGGGGGAGGGAGGGACCTTGGGAAGTGAAGCCAAGCAAGCACAGGCAGCTCCAGTCCAGATGGCTGGCCCAGGGAGGGACACGGCCGCTCATGAGGCGGCTCCCCTGGGGGCCCGTGGGCTGCAGCATGTGCCCCTCGCTTCCACTGGCTTTCCGGACCATGGATTCCCACTGACTGGCCACTTCTGGGGAGGTGCTCCCAAGGGGCCCTGAATGCCCACTGCTACAGGCAAGTAAGGCAGCCTCCACCACCTCCAGAACTGGCTGGAAAGGGGAACTGAGCCAAAGGGCTTCAACAGGGGCTTCCACTGGCTTTGCCCTCTCCTCCGGACCCTGGGCTGGCCCTGTCCAGTCAAGGTCAGCCCACTCTTGCTCCTTTCCCTCTGCCAGTAGCAGCAGTTGCATTTGCAACACTCAAGGTGTCCCTTCAACCACCACCACCCATCCCACTCAGGTCCCTCTGTGGCTCCTGCAGGCCCAGGTACCCCCTTCAGGAAGGCAAGAGAGTCACGAGTCAGTCGCCCTTTGAAAGGAACACGGGGGGTGGGGGTGGGGGAGTTCACCTTAATCTCGGACAAAGACCGCCTACTTCTATCCAGTTGCTGGAAGAGAAAAAAGATGTTCGATGTGGAGAGGACACGGCTCT
>JANHFT010003803.1:345557-356237 GCA_032467955.1 Pseudoxenodon macrops
TTTACAGGGCTAATCCTGTAAGGAAGGCAGGAAGGAAACATTCTGGTGTTGTTTCTAGCCTAATCTTTATTGCCCTCTGCTTACAGAAACTGCCCCTCTGGTGTAACCCTTATTACATTGTAGCAGCTAAGGTGAAGCGCCCATTGATGTAAGTGATGTTTAGTTGGCCACACCCACATGGTCACATGACCACCGAGCCATGCCTCCCCAGCTGGTCATTAGACCAGAGAACCAGTTGTTAAATTATTTGAATCCCACCACTGCAGACACACTATAAAAAAGATGTTGAGACTCTAGAAAAAGTGCAGAGGAGAGCAACCAGGATAATTAGGGAACTGGAGGCTAAAACATGTGAAGAATGGTTGCAGGAACTGGGCATGGCCAGTTTAATGAAAAGAAGGATCAGGGGAGACATCATAGCAGTCTTCCAATATTTGAGGGGCTGCCACAGAGAGGAGGGGGTCAAGCTATTTTCCAAAGCAACTGAAGGCCAGTCAAGGAATAACAGATGGAAACTGAGGAAGGAGCAATTCAACCTAGAAATAAGGAGAAATTTTCTGACAGTGAGGGAAATCAACCAATGGAACAGCTTGCCTTCAGACGTTCTGGGAGCTTCATCACTGGAAAAGAGACTGGAATGCCATCTATCAAAAACGGTGTAGGGTCTGCTTGGGCGGGGCATTGGATTAGATGACCTACAAGGTTCCTTCCAACTCTGTTAATCTGTATCTGCCATGAACTGGGGAGGGAGAATGAAAGGGGGAAATGTTTGGGGAAACGAAAGTAAGTGCTGTTTCTTCTCAAGACAGGGGTCCCCAATCTGTGGTTCACGGCCCACTACCATGCAGTGGGCTAATTGCCGGTGGGCTGTGTGAGGGATCAGCTGGTGTGCGCTCACAAGGCCCCACTCATGTGAGTGTAATCATAGGTCCCTTGCGCAAGCCTCGTGGGCGCTCACGGCTGCACTTGCACAAATATCAGCACAAACATCGCAGGCGCTCATGCGCACATGCATACAGGCACGGATGAAAGAGATTTTCACAAAATCACCCCCTCTTTCCCCCCTCCCCCTGCTCTGGGTCACCAACCTGGAAAGATTGGGGAACTCTGCCTTAAGACACGGCCTCAAGCTCACCCACCTGGAAGGAAGGAGCCGCATACCAAACTACACCTGGACAGATTGTCATGAAAACATCTTGCCTGAACCTGATTGGTGATACTGAGGTGGGCAATGGGAGATACCGTATTTTTTGGAGTATAAGACACACCTTAGTTTTTGAGGAGGAAAATAGGGGAAAAAATCTGCCTACTAGGTATTCATCTGGCTAGCCTCTAGTCTGTCAGCTTCAGCACATTATTTTATCCCCTGGTTAGTGCTGAAAAAACCTTCTAAAGCACAGCTGATAGAGAGAAGCAATGAAAAAAGCCTGCAAAGCCCAGAACATCGCTAGCACTTGGTTAGGTCTGAAAAAAAGCTTCTTCGGAGGGAGTAGCAATGAAAAAAGCCTGCAAAGACTTAGAGCTGGAAAAAAAGCTTCTTCGGAGGGAGTAGCAATGAAAAAAGCCTGCAAAGCCGGGAAGACCGCTAGCACCTCATTAGGGCTGGAAAAAAAGCTTTGAAAAAACTGCATTCGGAGTATAAGACACACCCAAATTATCAGCCTCTTTTAGAGGGGAAAAAGTGTGCCTTATACTCCAAAAATTACAGTATTTAAGGGAGTCAAAAATTGAACTTAGGGATTTTGGCGGCCGATTCTCAGTTCTCCAATCAACTATACCTTTCTCAACAAATGGAGCCAGGGATAATTTCTGTTTAGAGGTTTAAGTTGTGGCACTCTCGGTTTATTCTTCCTGGAGATGTCAGCTAATCTATTTGAGGGGTGTGTGTGTTTACCAACATACTTCATCTTTCTCCACATATTATTGATCCTCTATGCTTCAGGATTGCATAGCAGCAGACAAAAATGGCAGGGATCTGAAGTGGTAGAATGCAGTGCATTGCTTTAGACTGCATCAGCGGTGAAATTCAGCAGGTTCTGGAGAACTAGTAGCGGAATTTTGAGTAGCTTGAAGAACCGGCAAATACCACCTCTGGCTGGCCCCAGAGTGGGGAGGGAATGGGGATTTTGCAGTATCCTTCCCCTGCCATGTCCACCAAGTCACACCCACAGAACCAGTAGGGAAAAGTTTTGAATTTCACCCCTGGACTGGATGGATGCTTTAAAAAAAATTTGGCTAGCTAAAGAAATAATATAAAATAGCTCCATGGGAAATAATCTGAGAACTTTCCCCCCTCTTCTGTTAGTTTTTTTTAAAATTATTATTCGTAGAGTTTGATAAGAAGCATCAAGAAAATGGTATTCTCCTATCCTCATGACAGCCTCCCATCCCGTTGCACAGTTAAATACTTCTTTATTGACATTCATGAACTACAAATTAGGAGAGGTGTAGGTAAGTACATAGACACAGAGACGCTAATTTCCATTTTCTGGGGCGTGGAAGTTCCTCATCTCATTCTTCCGATATCAGCGGTTACTTGTGGTTTCTGATTTTTCCAGGCATTGCTAGGTCAACCACCGTTTCCTCTTTCCTGTATTTCTTTGCAAGTCATCATGTATTTTGTTATAAAGATTTCCCCATTAGTGTTCATATGTTCTGGAGAAAACTCTTGCCAAGTGCAACATGTGCGAACAATTTGAGCCTGCTGTACTTTTTCTACTTCACTACAGTTAGCCCTCAACTTACAACCCCAATTGAGCCCCACATTTAAGTGAATTTTGCCCCATTTTACGACCTTTCTTGCCCCATTTGTTCCGGGAATCACTGCAGTTGTTAAATCAGTAACACCGTTGTTAAGTGAATCTGGCTTCCCTATTGACTTTGCTTGTCAGAAGGTCGCAAAAGGGGATCACGTGACCCTGGGACACTGCAACCGACATAAATATGAACCAGTTGTTGAATGTCCGGATGTAAATCACATGACCGTAAGAACGTTGCAAAGGTCGTAAGTGTGAAAAATGGTCAGAAGTCACTTTTCTCAGTGCCGTTGTCAGTTTGAACAGTCACTAAATGAAATGTTGTAAGTTGAGGACTATCCGTACTATTAGCCCGCATATACTGTATCTCTTATGCACACACTGACACCAGGCACACTCTTTGATAGAGGATTGCTATAACAGGTAGGATCTACAAGAAAATCTGCTAGGTTCTGGATAGCCATTTCCCTTTTCAAATCCCTTTTCATTTCCTCCGGTCTTCTGTTCCTCTCTTGCTGATGTTCCTGGATCATGACTGGGTTCAGTTATTATTGGGCCTTCTCTTCCTTAAGACTGAGGTTCTTCTAAATCCCCTTCTTCTGCTGGGAGAATGTCATTTTCATTGCCAAAGGATTTTGAGATGATTACTGATATAGGTAAGAGTTTTCTCAAGCTTGGCAACTATAATGTTGTCTGGGGAAATTTGGAGGTTCAGTTCGACGTATCTTAAAGCTGAAAAACTCTGGTACAGGCCAGGGGTGGATTGTAAATTGTTTTGCTGCCAGTTTGCTCAGGGTTGCGCCTTGCGCATGCGCAGCAATAAAAAAACAGCTTCTGCGCATGCGCAGAAGCAAAATCCAAGATGGCGGCGCCCACGGAGACACCAAAGGAACTGGCTCCGTGACGTCATCGACGAGTTACTACCGGTTCTAAAGAACTGGTCAGAGCCGGTAGGAACCCACCTCTGGTACAGACCGTAACTAAATGGACCTTAGTCAATACTTAAGTACCACATGGCAAGGACAAAGAATATCACGTCTTGCCTATTGTGAGACACACGATTGGTTTTTACTGGAACCGAAATGCTGAACTAGAAGACTCTCCACCCATGGAGGTTTATGCAAGAAATTATCTATTTGGAGTGGAGCTTTCACATATATGGATTTAAAGTCAGGAATGCAGCTACCACCAAGGTGTTTGGAAAAGAGATCACTAAGCCAGGTTTGGGGTGTAGGAACAGAGTAGGCTACTAAGATACAAAAAAAGGGAAGAGGCGAGCATGATTTTGGGGCCCGGTCCTAGGAAGGACAGGCTGCTACAGGGGTATAAGAGGACTCCCCCAGGTCAAGGACAATGAGTAGGCTATCAAAAGCTAGGTTAGAGATTCCCATCTGCCTCTTTGCTTGTCTGCCTGGGAGATGCTGCTCTACTGAACGATGCTGAGATGCTGGTGGTCCATGGACAAAGCCTTTGAGAGCGGGGAAAATTGGAGGTCACCTTGTTCTGCTTTGCTGGGGAGAGCTAGGGAGAAAGGGAAGTAGGTTAGTTAGGAAACATTCACTTCTGGTTTCATTTGTCTCAGATTACATCTAGCCTAGGTCAACGTGCTGCTTCCAGATGTTTTCTGAAGTTCAATGATCAATAGTTGCACCCATTCTGGCCGATGATGAGGAATGCATTATGTGTTGCAGTGTCAGTGGGAAGGTTATAGTTCCACTTCCCCTTTTCTAAGTGACCCTTTCCCCCCTTCCTTCCTCTTCTGATCTCTGAAAACAGATCGGAATGGGTTGTTCATGGTCCTTGACTCTAATATGGAGAAAGTCACAGCAGTTAAAGGAAATTCTGTTGAGGGATGTTTGAGGACCCAGATTGTTGGGGGGCAATAAGCTGACTCCGTAAACCGCTTAGAGAGGGCTGTAAAGCATTGTAAAGCGGCATATAAGTCTAAACGTGCTACTGCTATTGCTATTCTGACCTAAGTGACCTTGGTTTGTTGCCTAACCCCAGAAGCTACATACCAACCTATGGAGTGGAGTTTGCGCTGCGTTCATGGATCTATCAATGAGATCTTTGGTAGATACTCGTCTCTGAACAATCAAGAAATTTCCAAGGAAAAAACAACCCTGACAGGGCAAGATACAAATCCCTTTCCCTTCTACCACTGAAGATGCTACTGTGTTTCCCCGAAAATAAGAACCTGTTTTATATTTTTTTGAACCCTGAAATAAGCGCTTGGCCTTATTTCCAAGGAGGTCTTATTATTTTGGGGTATGTGGAGCAAGCTCTGCTTGTTGTCTTACCTGATTTCCAGCTCTGTCTCCCTAACCCTAACCAGAGGAAATGGCGGGGAACGACTGCGCATGCATTTAAATGTTTTCGGGGGGGTGGGTATTTTCAGGGGAGGTCTTATGTTCAGAGTTTTTTTTTTTGGGAAGGCTTATTATCAGGTGAGGTCTTATTTACAGGGAAAGACGGTACCTAGTCTAGTAACAAAATATCTGTAAACAAACAACCAAGTTCAGAGAGCACCAAGGATTTCACAATAAGGAAGATTAACTTGATGGATACAGATAGTCCTCAACTTACAACCACAGCCGAGGCCAAAACGTCCGCTGCTAAGCAACACAGTTAAGTGAGTTTTGCCCCCAGTTTATGACCTTGCTTGCCACAGTTGTAAAGTGAATCACTGCAGTCGTTAAGTTAGTAACACGGTTGTTATGTGAATCTGACTGACTTTCCCTACTGACTTTGCTTCTCAGAAGGATGCAAACGATGCTCATATGACCCTGGGACACTGCAACCGTCATAAGCACATGTCTGAATGTCGATCATGTGACCATGGGGATGCTGCAACAGTCGCAAGGGTGAAAAACGGTCACAAGTCACTTTTTTCAATGCCATTGTGAATCTGAATGGTCACTAAACAAATGGTTGTAAGTCAAGGACTAACAATATTTTCAAGAACGGTAATCTAGGCAAAAGGTAAGCGGTTTACAGAGTGAGCAATATACTGACTCTGTAAACTACTTAGAGAGTGCTGTAAAATGCTATGAAGCGGTATATAAGTCTAAGTGCTATTGCTAAAAGGGGCTGAATTTTCTTCCCCACTCCAGAACAAGAGATAACTTTTGGAAGTCATGCAAATACCAGACACTGCCCTAATTCACTAAACTATAAGAAAGAGGAATTGTATACAGGTAGTCCTCTTTAAACAACCATTCATTCAGCGACTGTTCAAAGTCACAATAATGCTAAAGAAGTGGGGGAGGGACTTATGAAAGTCCTTGTAGTTGTAGCCCTCTCAGCATCTATCTCTGCTGTCTAGTGATCGCAATTCAAGGGCTTGGCAACCAAAATGCCCTGGCCATTCCCACCAGAGTTGCCCCTTCCCAGGCCCATTGCGAGGGGGAACTCCGAGTCGGTAAATGAGAAATGTTCTTGGAAGGTCGGCGAAGGGCTCAAAGGAAGGGAAAGGCAGCGCGAGTGGAGAAACAGGAAGACTTACTGGGGAACTGGGGCTTGGCGGCGCCTCTGGGCAGCTCCGACGCGGGGCACAGGTGATGACAGATGGTCGCATCTGAAAGATTGAGTCAGAGAAAGAAGTGAGGAAGAGAGGAGAGGAGAAGAGACAAGATAAGATAAGAAGAGGAGGAGAGGAGAGGAGAAAAGGAAGAGAGGAGAGGAGGAAGAGAGAAGAGAAGAGGAGACAAGATAAGAAGAGGAGGAGAGGAGAGGAGAAAAGTAAGAGAGGAGAGGAGACAAGATAAGAAGAGGAGGAGAGGAGAAGAGAGGAGAAGAGGAAAAGAGGAGAGGAGAGGAGAGGAGGAGGAGAAGAGAGATCAAAAGAAGGGCACTGACTTACCTGCTGTAGCTGGGCGACTGTGAGGGCGGACTCCGAGAGGGGCTCCTTTGGGGGACGGTTCTGTGTGCACGAAGGGGGAAGCCCCTGGGAATCCCTGCAAGTGGCGGCACTGGAGGTGGAGACGCAGGACACGGCAATGGGGGCAACAGGGACTGATGCAGGAGGTGCCACCTGGTCCCGAGAGCTGGAGAGGAAGAGAGAGAGACACACAAAACCTGTCACCCATCAGCAGGGAGGCTTTCTAGCCTTCACAGAGCTGGATTTATTGCATCTTTCCTATAGCCCATCACCCCACCCCACCCGGCATGGAATCCAAACCCAGAGGAAGGGCGATTGCAAGAGAGAAAATAAGCAAATCGATTAAGCTTTTTCCCATCAGGAGAGCCCTGGAAATGCCCGTATCAGATGGATTTGGGATTCCCTTCTGTGACTTCAGGGTCAGTCTCATCCCTTGAGTAGTAGTAAGAAAAGTGCCTCTGAGCCATGTGCAGAGTGCCATATCCCTGCCAGGGTCTAACACCAAGGAGGCCTCATCATGTGGCATAACATTGCTTATATCAGAGACGTTTTTCCTGCTGTTGCTGTTGGTCTAGTGGTTAAAGAACCAGGCTAGATACCAGAAGAAGATCCTTAGTTCTAGTCCTGCCTGTGGCAAGCCAAAAATCCAAAGACCGGGGATGATATTTGGAACGCTGACAGCCTGCCTGCCCTAGGCATGAAAGCCAGCTGGGTGACTTTGGGCCAGTTCCTTTCTCTCAGCCCAACCCACCTCACAGGGTTGTTGTTGTTGTGAGGAAAATAGGAGTAGGAAGGAGCATTAGGTATGCTTACTGCAATGTGGGTGGAAGACACCTCAGTTTATTATTTCAGACACAAGATCGGTTTGGTTGCATTTGTGCACTAGAAAAGGAAAACGGGATCAGGAGGCCTCAGATTATAGTTCAGTGTTTCGATGCGGCAGACCCAGAGGTGGGTTCCTACCGGTTCTAACTGGTTCTTTAGAACCGGTAGTAACTCAGCGATGACGTCACGGAGCCGGTTCCTTCGGTGTCTCCGTGGGCGCCGCCATTTTGGATTTTGCTTCTGTTCATGCGCACAGAAGCTATTTTTTTATTGCTACGCGCATGAACAGAGCCACAACCCTGAGCGAACCGGCAGCAAAACAATCCGCAAACCACTCCTGGGCAGCCCATTAATATGGATGCTACCTTTTAAAACAGAGATAGGGGGATAATATTCAAAACAGAAAGGTCTGTTTCCTCTTTTCGCACCCCCACTAACGGCCTAATCTTTGTTCCAGGAATGATTTATATATATATTTGGAATGTATCTTCCAGAACAGGAAGAGAGGCCTGTAGTGTACCGGATGCAGACCTCTGCATTGTGTGTGTGTGGCTATAGCACCACATTTTGCACTCGGTGTGGTGGGGACTTCAGCCCAAAGGTTAACGGGGAGGGAGAGCTAGGTCCCAAAAAGCGGACTGGACCAGGACAAATATTAAATTTGATTAAATTAAATAAAATCCATTTCCAATGAGAATGACCACTCTGAATATACTGTATGTAATCATGTTCTTTTTGCGTCACCTTAAGAAAGTGAGCCGTTTTTGGCAACTTTTAAATAGACTGCGGAATTTCAAGGTGTGCTCTTCTACCTTAAGATAAGATAAGCCCCTTAGTCTATGAATCAGTTCCCAGAATAGTTTTCTGGCTTAAAAACATGGCCCATATCCAACCTGTCGGTCTCTTTCAGTCCCCGTCCCCCATTAATATAAGACAAACAGAAGTGAAATGAGTCTAAGATAGCCTACATATTTTAATCTCTTATATTATTCATGAAAAATTGAAGTTAAGAGATTAATGACTCACCCCGTGCAATCGGATTTAAAATTCACAGTGTGCCATTTAAACTGGAATGTTATTAAACTGGAAACATTTGCCTCCAGACAAGGGCTATATATCAATTGGACACTAGAATTTTAAACTTTCGAAAGAGAAAATAATGTCAGGTTTACTAAAGTGGGTCCTTTTGCAAAGAAAAAGTTCAACCCAGTTCTGTGTTTTCTGAAACAGAGAAAGGATGTGTGGATTTTTTTGTCCCTCTGTTTGGAGACATGTTCTCAAGGGAATTTATTCAGGGGCACTTCAATATCTTACCAGCTATAGAATAAAAGAGAGGGGGAGTGGGTGGGTGAAGTAATTTCTAGCTAACCAGCTGGAAATCAACTACTCAGACTTTTTCTAAGGCTTCTCCAGAAATTCTGTTTTTCAGATAAGAAAAGACTAATACAAAGCCAGGTCTGAAGTCACTGCCTAAAGAAAGAAACCTCTTAAAACAGGAGGGAGGAGAATAAAATGAAATCAGATTAGTGGGAACCAGTGGTGGGATTCAGCCAGTTCGCACCACTTCAGGAGAACTTGTTGTTAACTTTCTGAGCAGTTTGGTGAACTGGTTGTTGGAAGAAATCATCAGGGCGGAGAACCGGTTGTTAAATTATTTGAATCCCACGACTGGTGGGAACTCACTATCTTGAAGAGGCCGGAGCATCTCGAAATGACAAAGCCGTAGGATGGCAGGTTGTGAAGTGACTGGCATAAAGGGGAGTACAGGTAATCCTTGACTTACAATAATTCGTTTACTGACCATTTGAAGTTAACAATGGCACTGAAAAAAGTGACTTATCACCAATTTTCACACTTATGACTGTTGCAGCTTCTACATGTTCACGGGATGTACATTTAGATGCTTGACAACTGACTCACATTTATGACAGTTGCAGTGTCCCGGAATCCCCTTTTGCGACCGTCTAGACAAGCAGAGTCCATGGGGAAACCAGATTCACTTAACAACTGGGTCATTTATGTAACAACTGCAGTGGTTCACTTAGCAAATATGGTAAAATAAACCGTAAAGTGAGGCAAAAAAACCTCACTTAACAAATTTGCCACTTAGCAACAGAAATTTTGGGCTCAATTGAGGTTGTACGTTGGGGACTATAGCCTTCATGTAAGAGGATGAGAGAGACCTCCCCAGTGTTAACGCTACTATAAGTGGAAAAAGTTTCTAGAGTAAAACTGTGTCCCCAATAGGAGATTTCAACTCTTGGGTGTAAAGCTGAGCTGTAAGTCGGGATATTTTTAGCCTAAATCTTGTACTGTTCTTGCGAATTCCAATAGCAAACTCTCAAAATAGGTATGCTTCTTTATGGATTCCCCCCCCCCAATGGTGTTTCTTTGTCCCCACCCTCCCCCTTATAATAAAAGGCATATGTTTCATCAAGTGCCTCCTCTTTGTCCTCTCTGTGCCATATAGAGGTGATACCATTGAGCTATCTTGCAGGGTTGTTATACGCAGAAAGCAGAACAGAACCTGGAAGGTTCCCCTAAGGCTTGTCATTCTTCAATGCTAAGATTCAGTCCCTGAGGTGGATTTTCTCCTAAGGTTACACTGCCCTCTACCGTACACTCAGTATACTCACGCTGCAATAGGCCGGCATGACAATCGCCTGACTTTGGATGCCTTCTGTCCCTCAGGGATTCTTCTCACATCCAGGCTGGCCTTGCGCTTGATCGGACAGGTGGGCAGCCGGTAGGCGGGGAGGCGGTGGAACCTCTGCTCGTTCTCAAAGGAAGAGTGGCCTGGCAAGAGGAAATAGGATGGCAGCTGAGAAAAGTGGAGAAACCTTGGTGTTTGTGCGTGTGTGTGTGAATAACATTGTATTTCAGTTCTAGGAAAGGCTGCGAGCAAGTGCTAAATTGGAACTTCTGGGCGGTATTTGTGAACATTCAGTTGATGTTACAAATGCCATCCATTGTTTGAAAACCCCATGATTGGCATTGATATATAAGGCCTTAAAATAGCCCAGTTGGTTAAAGATTTGTGAGTTCTTCCAGATAGTCTTATTCAGTTATTATTTTGTATTTTGTATTTTACCATATTAACAAATAAAATTATATATACGGTACATATACATACACATCTATCTTACTCTCATCTATCTATCTATCTATCTATCTATCTATCTATCTATCTATCTATCTATCTATCTATCTATCTATCTA
>JANHFT010003803.1:397039-408661 GCA_032467955.1 Pseudoxenodon macrops
CCACCCTCTTGGGAATGGGATAAAAGGAAAAATAAGGAAAGGATCAAGCATCTTCTTCCTCTACCTTTTATTGTGCTTTAAAAGATACACAATCCATTTGGGTCAGGGCATTACTCTGCCCATATCTCTGGGAAACTGGCTTAAAAAAAAACTCTTCAGCAGGGTGGGGAAGGCTTAGGATCCTTCAAATGATCAGTCACAAAAGCCTGTATTTAAAAAAAAAAGACTCAGAAAGAAGAGCTGCACCATAATACATTGCAAAGATTGAAATGTAATTGGAAAGAAGCATAAAAACAGGCTCTCAACTCTGAATGCCAGACAGGAGGAATGCTAAGGGTTAAATGGTGCACCAGGACTGAACAACTAAACTACAGCATAGAGCTGTGGATCCACTTGAGACTTTACCTTGCAGTGGAAAACAGGACGGCTTCCGTTCACAATACCTCAGAACTGTGCAATATGTTTTGCAGAAGACAGAAGTGAAAGTATTGCAGCAATCCTGCAGAAACTGGAGACATTCCAGCGTCTTGTTTTATAAAGGTCGCAAGTGAACGACACCGTATGCAATAGAAGGCAAATGTAGCTTCACGGTTGTCTTTGCAGGTTAAAATCCAGAAATGTAGTTGGCTTTTGCACAAACACAGGGAAGTCCCCTTACTAAAGTGCATGTGAAAAGGATTGTGCAGAGGATGGGAATACGTGCCTCCTTGACTTAACTGTTCTTGCAGCTAAAAAAGGAAAATGCAAATTGACATCTCTGTTGGACAAATGGTGGTAAGCTGTTTCTGGAGCCGCATTTTAGAGACAGGCTGCAAATTCTAGAAGGATCGCTGTACAGTAGATTGTGAAGCTGGTAGTTGACCAGGTTATTATCTAGGGGAAAAACAAAAGAACGGCTTTGGAAACGCAGTTGCTGTCGCAGAGATAACCGCGAACAGGGAATATCGATATATTTAGCTACGACAGCTGCTCTGACTTGCAGCTTTCTCCAGTTCAGCGCCTTCCGGCAGCTTGGGAATCTAATTCCCTTTGGCCCCATTTGACTGGGGATTATGGGACTTGTGATCCTGCAAGGCTGCACGCGGATCTTGACACTTAAGGTGTCGGTGAAGCAAAATAGGGACCGAGTCAGCTTGGGAAAGGTGGTCCTTTCGCACGCGGGTGGGCCAGACCCGGGTTTATTATAGCAATGCAGCAAATGAACGCGAAGGGAAAAATGCAGAGCTTTGCGCCAAAGCGGGATCTGCACGCCGGGACCCCGGGCACCGCAAAGGAGAAAGCAAGAGCGTTGACTTGGGAAAACCCCATCGGTTGCTCTCGGGCTTTAGCTTTGGTAGATGTCCAGGCTAGCTGGAGAGGGCTGCGGCCTTGCTCCGCGCGTGGGGAAGAATCCACACACACAGCACGAGCATCTTGCGACCAGCAGATTCCCCTCCTCCAAATTTGTCGCATGGCTAAAGCAGTTATTTTCCCTCTTTCTCTTTCTTCCCCCCCCCGGCTCCCCCCTCCGATTCGATTAATCCTAGTGAGTCAGAAAGCTTGTGGGGGCGTCTTCGCGATGCTCCCAATCCGTTGCGGAAATGGGGGAGAGGAGAGAGAGAGAGAGGAGAGGGGGAAGAAGGAGAAGAAAAAACACCTATTCAGGATTGGGAGGGGTTGTGAAAGGGGAGGTAAATGCTCCGTCCTAAAGGGCGACACAGCTCCGCTTTGAGAGGTTCGGGGGGGTACTACCGGTACTGTACACAAATCCCTGCCCCAAATGGTAAAGACGGCCGGGGTTACGTGGCTGGAATTTCATTCTTTGCAATAACGGGGCGCAGCATTTTTCGCTTTGTTTTCAGGAAGTCTACGTTTGGCATAGGGAGAGAAAGAGAAGGGAAAAAAGCTTTAATCTCGACACTATCTCCCGTGAGTGGGCTGCGGAGCTAAAAGGGGTGAGGTTATTAGTATGGGAGACCACCGCCGCATAGGTCGTGAAACATCCCAGGAGCTTAAATGCAAACAGCTTGCCAGGAAAAAAGATCAGAGGCTGAGCTCGATGGAAAAGGACGCTTTTAAAAATCTGGAATGACCCCTTTCTTTTAAAATAAGAAAAGGATTCAAGCCTCCTGAGAAGATTCCCGGTAAATTCTACCCGGTCCCTCGAGTTGAGCTACGGAACTACAACTCCCAACATGCCTCAGAACGCCGCTTGCTGCCTGGTGCTGCTGGGAGTTGTAGTTGAATAAGAGCAGTCGGGTTTCTTTTTGTGGGAAGAATGAATGGTGCAGAGTCCTCTGGCGGGAACATGGCGGGCCAATTGCAGTCCCTCTTCTTTCCTTTAGTTGTGTTCGGTAAATTTACAGGGCTCACTTTTGGCAGTGAACCGTCTCTTGTTTGTCTGTAGTACCAAAGGTGCTTTCCCAAGAGGCAACAGGACACTTTCTGGTTTTTCTTTGAATAAGTTTTTCGTCTCATCCAAGAAGCTCTTGAGTAGAAGCTGAGCTGAAGAAGCTTCTTGGATGAGGAGTGAAACGTCTTCAAAGAAAAACCAAAAAGACCAGTTGCCTCTTGAAAAAGCACCTTTGGGACAACCACGACCTGGATGACTGAGAATTTCCATAGACTGTAAGTACCAACATTTAAAAGAATGACAGGAAATGGAGGAGGTGATTTGTAGTGGAGAATTGAAGGAATTCTGGTTTCCCCCCCTTAACATGTCAGAAAGCAAAGAATCTGCTAGTGGAGAATCTGGTCTGGAGATGGTCCAGTAATGGTTGATATTATAACTTCATATGTCTGAAATATACATGCAGATTTAAAAGGTATTTGTTGGGAATGTGGACAGCCACTTCAGTCTCTAGGCTAGAAGCCAGGAGACAAAGTTCTAGTCCCATCTCAGGCATGAAAGCTAACTGGGTGACATTGCTCCCTCAGCTCAATTCACCAGCAGGGGTGGGGAACTATGACCCTTTTATGACTTGTGGACTTCAACTCCCAGAATTCCTGAGCCAGTATAGGAATCCTTGGAATTGAAGTCCACAAGTCATAAAGGGTACATTAGTTCCCCACCTCTGCCTTACAGGGTTGTTTTTGTGAGGAAAATAGGGGGTCAGAGGAGTAATGTATGTGTTCGCTGTCATGAGTTATTTATAAAAACAATAAAGGTGGAATATTAAACAAAATAAATAAATAAAGTGGTATTTATATGGCAAAATGGGCAATTCATGGACTATGGTCCATATGTAATAGACCTGGCCTTTATTTTCATCCAGCTCTGACATGCTGGCATAGTTCTGCAGTTTCCTGCTGAAAACCATCAGGGTCCTACCATTTTTAGGTGGGAAGTAATGAAATACTCACTTATGCCATAGATTGGACTGAATGAACTTATTTTATATATCAGAAAAGAGCCTTCCTTGGGGGAAAAAATTAGACAATCCTAGGCTGTGCTGTACAGTATGGTCTGAACCTGTGACTTGCTGTTTGTCTTGGTCAAGGGCAGGAGTCTACAACCTTGGCAACTTTAAACCTGGAGGACCAACTCTCACAATTTCTGGGAGTTGAAACCCACCAGACTTAAAGTTGCTAAGTTTGGAGACCCCTGGTCTAGGGTATTTCTCATAGCTACCAGCACAGTGGTTTGAATCTTCAGCATATTTGGTCTGTTTTTGACTGCTGCAGTCTCTGCTGACAAATGGAGGAACAGCTTGTGAAGTTGCGGCTATTGTACTATGCAATGTTTTTCAACCTTGGAATTGCTGCCAGTATTGCTGGCTGGGGAATTCTGGAAATTGAGGTCCATATAGCTTAAAGATGCCAAGATTGAGAAACACTGGTACTATGTCTAGACTTGATAAGAGCAGGAAGCAAAGCCTTAAACTGCCTCTTTCCTTTACTCCTCAGTAAGTCAATTCCAGTTTGTGACACTAGAGGGCACCATCTTACAAAGACTGGGATAGCTGTTATATCTTACACATTCTATGGTACAATGAAAATAGAAAGAAAAAGCCATTTCCCTCCCAAAAAGACATTCTGCTATTATATGTATCTTTTATGATAAATATAAACTTAATAGCATGTTTTATGATGAGATCTCTCTGCTGTCCAATGTTGGCACGGAAAGACCACAAAAGGAGACTCTGGACACTCTCGACCTCAGTACTGCCTAAAACAGCACAAAGAGGGCCCATATGAGGAACCAAGTCCTTTTCCTCTATCAGTTGTGGCTGTGAAAGAGATACAGGTGCCCTTCGTGCTCAGTGTCTGGACAGAGAAAGGCATGCTCTTAATTGGCAGAAGAGTTTCCAGGCAAGGGCCTTCTCGTTCTTTAGCAGGCTGCCAAGAAGTGAGCATTGGTTCATTACGTTGGTCTGGTGGCTGTGCAGAAACACAGATTTGGGACCAGGATAATTAACAATACCCTAGGAAGCAGCATGAAAAGTCACAGATAGATGCCCGTCAAGGCAGATCCAGGGAAATGTGGTGTCCGAAATGGGTCACTCCCCGCTGTTGGCTATTACAGTCAAGGCTTCCCATCTCTACTGCAGAGCAGCAGCTGTTCTTTGTGTGACTGGTTATGTTCAGTTGGCCCACGAGCCCCCTGGAGTTCACAATGGTTCTGATTCTGTAATTTATTTTTCCTTTGCAGGAGGGACATCTTAAGACTCTCTTTTCCTTTGCAGTATGAAATGCCTCCGTCAGAAGCTCTTACCCTTCATTCTGCTGCAGTTGGCAGGGTGTGCCTGCATCTCACCTTAAGTTCCAGGATACTGCTAGCTTTACATGCACCACATTGTAAAATTCTGGTTCGTAGGACATTGGGCAAAAAAATAAATAAATTACAACAAGTTTTCTTATAGTGGTCCTTCTTTTTCTAGTTTGTAAAATATAAGAGAAGGCGTGTTTGTTTTGCTGGAAACAAGCTCAGGGACTTTTTTCAAGTGAAAAGAACCAGCCACTGACCTTCACTTCTCCCCCCCCCCTTAAATTCCTTACAGAATTTGGTTACTCCTAAGATTAAGGCAGGAAAAAAAGCTCCTTTCACAAGGAGTAATGATTTTCATGAATGCTGGCACCTAGTTTGGCCTGGCATCCGGATAAACAGCAGGGAGTGGAATGCCCCCTTGGTGTTTTTCCTTGCTTGTGAAACTTGCAACGGTCTGTTTTCAACGAAGCCAGAACTCTGGATTAAATGGCAAGGCTGTTCCTTAGGGAAGGGGAACTTTCCCCCATGTTTTAAGATGATTTTAATGGTACCCTAAGAAGGCGCAGTAAACAGCACGGGGGAATCTAAAGGCAGTAATTAGGGAGTTGCAATTTTTCATTTTAATTAGAAAATCCCTTTCCAAATGATAAAGCCAGATGGTTAAATGTAAAACAAGTTTGCTTCAGAAAAAGAGGAAAGCAGGAAAAACAAGGGAAGGCAACAGTCCTGAAAGCGACTGGCTTTAAGTTACCTTCTCCAACCAGCTGATGATTGTGCTCAGAAAAACAAGAAATAGGAAGGGGCTTCCTGGTAATATACAAGCAGAAGTCATCTACTTTTCCCTGAAGATTTACTGAACCTCAGTGTCTCAGGCAAAACAGGTAGTAACTAGTTTAGCTAGAGTGACTATATTGTTTTTTAGGGCTGGGCATACTTTGAAAATGACTTGGAAGAAGAGCTTCTGACCATCATTGCCATTTTGATGCCTCTCCTCTATCCATGAAGGTAGCCTGACTTTTTCAGGCTATTGTTCTTTTAAGAGTCACGTGGATATCTTAAAGCAATGGTTCCTTCCTTCCTTCCTTCCTTTCTTTCTCTTTCTCTTTCTTACGTTCTTTCTCTCTTCCCTCCCTCCCTCAATGGAAGCCTTAAAAAAGTCAGGCTATTTTGGTGAGCAGTGAAGAGGAGCAGTAGAGAGGTGAAAAAAAGAATACAAAAGAATTCAGGTGTTTGGGAAGGGTCACCATACTGTATATTGCACCCGTTTCTGTGTGGAAGCTGCAAAAGACTACAATCCCATTGCATTTTATGCCACGTAATAATGAAAACGTGGCCAGTCTCATTTTTGTGTGTTTCTCATACCTCTTGGTACTTTTCTACATGGGAACTACCGTATGTAGAAACCATCTTTTCTTGTGAGAAATGGCAAGCTTCGTTTTCTTCTAAGTCTTAATTCCGGTGCATTTCACAAACTGAAATCTTTATCTGAGCAACCTTTATGCCTCTTTTGCCTGGGTCTCATGTGTTACATCATTCCTACATGTTGATTCATAACAAATCATGGCATAAAACTACATGCCATTAATTTGTGCCATCGTATAAATTACTGGCATTATTTAGCAGTGATAATACAGTGGCATTAATGCATTTTCCATTAATTAACATGGGGGATAATGAAGCATTAAGAATTCTCCAGCTGGAAGTATGAGAGTATCTGAGGAACATCAGTTTGACTGATGGCACTCTGTCTTAAATATCTTTTAGGGGGGAACTGTTGGAAAGGATTTGGCAGTGATTTTTAAAATCCGTATCCTTTCAGCATCTGACAGTGAGTTTCAGATGTTAGTGAGGGTTCTTTGTGGAGAGAATTATTTGAGGGAGGAAGAGCAGGTTGGCCTCCTGCTTAGATGTTAATTAGCTTTTCCCCCCTTCCATCTGTTTTTCTTTTTTTTAGAGCAATAAGCTCAGATTTATAGAAAATTAAATGAAAGACAGCCACTTAGGAGAGACTGTTGTTTTGCCCAGTCAAGCAAAATGCTCAGTCTCTCAGATCATGAGTTTAGTTAGGAATGTCGTGGCTAAACTTAACCTACTTAGTGAATTTACAGTTGAACCATAAAAGTACTGGCCAGCCCTAAAAACGTACGTTAGAAATGTCTGTTGGAAGAGTTTTGAAGTATTTAGGCCTCTCAGCGTGGGGCCAACCTACCAGACGCGGTGGGGGAGGGCAGTTGTCACAAGAAGAAAGATCCCTTGTGAACATGTATTTTTCTTCCTGGACTGGCTTTCTGGATTGGAGGGAGGTCTTGCTTGTCTAATTTGGCTTTTACAGTTAAACTGGATGTAATTCGGACTGGAGGGGATGATCACAAAACTCACTGCATGGCTGGGTGAGCTGTTCCATGAAAGTGAGGTACAGTACTTGCCTTTGATAGCTGCATCAAGTAACAATTAATGAATTGTGCATTAATCACAATTCATTGCAACAATTGTCCCACGGAGTTTCCATTGAATTAGCGGGTTCTTGTGAAGTCCGGTGAGGTTTGTTTGGGAAGAAACCCTCAATTCAATTGTCCAGCTGATATTAATGCAAACGTTGGCAACCTTGACATAGTTTCTAAAGCTTGGTGAAAGTCTCTTATTTTAGTCCTTGGCAGGAGTGAATTATTTTTTTTCTTAGCAACTTCATGGACAGGAAGGAAAGGATGGAGAAAAAAGAATATCATAAAAGGGGAGATTGAAGGGAGTGGTCTGTCTCCTTAGTGATCTTTCCCATGGTCAGCAAGAAGCTTCTGAGAGGTTTCTGTCCTGATTTGTGTGTGTGTGTTTGTGTGTGTGTGTGTGTGTGTGTGTGTGTGTGATTCTCCAATCCTGTGTTATGCATGGCTTTTGCCTCTCCAGATAGAACTGCTGTCTGGAGAAAAAAATAATGACTTCTCCCTTAAAAACAAAACAGTTACCATGGCACATTTATTACATCCAACCATATTTATATTCTAAAAGGTTTTCCATTTTTAAAAAAAGGTTTGGAAAAACTCAGATGAGGCCACATCACTTATGAGTTCTTGGATGGGAACCAAATGGATGGATTGGCAGACATTTTAAATATCAGTGGGGATGTTTACTTTTATTTAGAGATGATGCTGGCTAACATGGGGATTATTCCTGACCAAAAAATACCAAAAGAAAATCTGGTGAAACGTAGTTCAAATCTGCCCTCTTCTTAGCTTTTTTGGATTCCTCTAGATTTACCAAGGAAATAGAAAATAATGTTTTAAAAGAGGTTAAGGTGTGACATCAGTTCAAACAGATACTTCTTGGCTTATCAGGCTGAGCTCAGATTCATTGCCTTTGTAGTACAGATCTTGCCTTCATGTGCTATTAGGAGCGAGTACTGTATGTACATTGATTCATACCTTGAACAATCTGACTAGGGTGTAATTTAAACATTATGATGTCTTTTCCTTTTTCCAGGGCAAAATATTTCAAGGGAAAGAAACTTCATGGAGAATTGGACATCAAGATTGAACAGGTAAGTCTGGAAAGAAGTATTAGGGACTGACTTCTGGAATCCTTATCAGAGTTTCAGGTATTGTTGGGCTACAATTTCCAATTTCCAACTAAGGCTGTGGTAATTGGAATTAAGTAACACCAGTACCATACTGTTCTAAAAATATGCATTGCTGTACTTGCTTGTTGTGCTTTGATCCCCATTAGCGGGATGCATAATTTGTATGACCTAAGCTTCAAAAGTAGCTTAAAGCCAACTCACAGTTTCCTCATATTATATTGACTTTGAAACAGTAATGGAAGGTGCAAAGAAATGCCATTCAATCAAATGCCAAATGACCTACCTACCTTTACTCATTGCTGACAAAGCATTTTGGAGGAACCAAAATGTTTTTACTCCTCTTCTGCACAAAAGGAGAGACAAATAAACAACTAGTGTCTGTGTCCACATTCTTAGTTTACGTTATGTGCATCTGTCTGGTATTATGCAAACAAATTAGAACAGTACTATGACAGGGAGCTGCAAAGCCTCCAAGCTACCCTTCACTTTAAAAGACCAGTGAAATAATAGCATGCAAGTGAATCCCTAGAACTGTCATGAGGGAGAAAGTGGAGTTGCTTTCAATGGGAGAAGAAACTCCCTCTGCCTGCAAGTAAGTTACAAATACTAGTTTTACTCTGGCTTCAGTTATATTCAACAAGATTGCTTACCCACAGAGCTAATGTTGTGGGACCGCATAGGAGCATGGTTCTGTTGCAAAAGTTTTTTGTGGAGGTGAACAAACATTGATTGATGCTGAAAGACATATTGCCTTGTGAGGGATTTAGGGAGTATTTTAGGTGCACCTTTGGTTAAGGGTAAGTCTACGTGGAATGTTTGCTTAGGTTTCAATGTTGTCTCATTTGAATTGCAGCTTATTGAACTTAAAATGTAGTCTACAGACCTTTCAGGTTGAATTGACAGTACAGCATAAAATACATATCACTGGGGAAGGTTGGACATGATGAGCAAGATATATTTCAAGGAAGTTACCTCACCATTAAATTATATTTTTCTGCTGAGAATCCATTGGATAAAGACCAGGGAGGAGAGGTGTTAAATTCCACCCGCATGTAGTTTCTATATTTCTGCCCTTAAAATGAAACTTAGAATAAATTTAAAGTTAGTAAGCCTGACGGGAATCCCATCCTGTTTTCCTACTCTAGGGTAGTTCCAAAATTAGTTTTTTCCCAACACTTACAGTAATGTCCTATCGTATATGAGTTATGGGGTTGGTGAACTTCTGTCTACCTCTAGAGATGATTTTCAGTCTAGACTTTTAAATGATCTTCATGTGAACATGACTCAAAACTGGATTGTAGTACCGTAGTTAAAATGTTGGATTAGGACTAGGTTCATCTTTAATCATGGGCCAGTCATTGTCTCTCAGCCCAGTCTATTGCAGAGGTTGAATGTTTGAGGAGAAACAAGAACAAAGGATGCAATGTATTTTAAGTTGAGCTCTTGGCTTTGGAATGGAGTATACAGCTAACAAATAAGTAGTTTTACATGTGCAGCCAGACCATTTTTGACCATTTAATAACATTCATGATTAAGGCAAACCATACAAATGGTTGAAGTTCTAATTAAAATACCTAATTTTTATCATGAAGCACTTGGGAAATCTCTGAATTTGGAAAAGATTTCTGGAAGTTGACGTGAATTAATTTAGTTGAGGTCACTCTTTGGTTTTATGAACGCTCTCTGGGAGCTGAGGATGGCTTTTGAAAAACACCTTAAAATTCTTCATCTGTAGATAGCTGAGGAAGTCCATATGGTTGAATATTGAATGTAGACTACTTTTGTGTGGATGTGATCCCAGTTGTTAACCGTCAGGTCACTTTCTTTGTCTCATGCTGTCTTTTAAACTTAGAAAAAAACACTTTTCAGTTATAGCACTGGTTCCATCTTAATTTAATTATCTCAGATGCTTTGTTGTTTTCTTTATTTTAACTCTAATTTCATTCTTTTTTTTTTAATTCCATGTCATGTTGTTACACACTACGGTCTTAATAACTTACTGAACTTTGAACTTGCTTGCATTCATGTCGGAAGCACTGAGGCGCTTCTGGGTTGAAAGGATTAGCTAATGATATCACCAGTGCTCTGGGGACACCCAGTTGGGGGCTCCTTCCATATCCCCATTAATGTGCCCACCACACATATTCTACTCGTGATTACTCACTTTCAAATTGCTAGGTTGGCAGGAGCTGGAATGAATGATGGGAGCTCGTTCCGTCACACAGCAGCACTCGGGTCTCGAACACGAGCTTGCTGATTGTCAACCACACAAGCCACCACACTCCTATTTTGAACTAGTTGTTTGCTGTGATGGGCAATTTTTCTTCAAAAGAAACTTACTTAGTCTTGCTGATTTTCTGACTGAAATATCTAAAGGACCCCATGCTATTATCTGGAATTCAAAGACAGACCAGCTTCTGTTTGCATTTGTTGATTGAAAATTTGCTCTGTGGGCTGGATCAATCATCAAGGGTATCCCCAGACCTTGAAAAGTTGATGTGGTGACAGCTCTGAGAATATATGAATGTGCTACCCATATGGTTTTCTTTTGTTTCTACTAGGCAGAATTCTGTGACTTGAACTTGGTGGCTCATGCTAATGGCAATTTTTCTGTTGACATGGAGGTTATGCGCAACGGGATCAAAGTAGTACGGTGAGTAGAAACATGGCACCATCCGTAGCTTATTATGATTGTTCAGAGTGTTCTGTAAGTCGAGTAGTCCTCGACTTACAATAGTTCATTTAGTGACCGCTCAAAGTTAGAACGGCACTGAAAAAGTGACTTACGGCCATTTTTCACGGTTACAACCTTTGCAACATCTCCTTTGAGACGTATATGCAGTGCTACCATTGAAGAATCCGATGTTTCTGTGGGATTATTTGACTTCCTAAATAATCTTATATATCCCTGCAGCTATTCTTCTATCTTTGCAGCTGTTTAAGTAGCATTTGAAAAATCAACCCTCACAAATTTGTGTTCTCGTGTGTTCTGCTTTTCCCGAGTGCCCCTCTGCTCCCAAGCTATCACATACAATATGTCAGTGGATCTCAACCTTTTCTTCACCAGGGACCCCTTTAAATACCTTTTGTGGCCAGGGACCCCCAAGACTTAACTCAAGATTTAAATCATAACATTTCTTCAAGTCTTCACGGACCTCCTGTGATTGTGACATTGTGGCATCCCAGGGCCGCTGCAGTATGAGATCTCCAGATGTATTGCACTTAAATCCCCGTTATGTCCAACACATCTGGAAATTATCAGATTGGACAATGTTGAAGTAGATTGTTCATTAGAATAGAATAGAATAGAATAGAATAGAATAGAATAGAATAGAATAGAATTCTTTATTGGCCAAGTGTGATT
>JANHFT010003803.1:411375-426553 GCA_032467955.1 Pseudoxenodon macrops
TTTTATGTACACTGAGAGCATATGCACCAAAGACTAATTCCTTGTGTGTCCAATCACACTTGGCCAATAAAGAATTCCATTCTATTCTATCACAATTTGTAAAGCTGAAGTTACAACACTGAAAAAAGTAACTTATGAACAGTTTTCACCCTTACAACTATTGCCGCATCCCCATGGTCATGTGATTCAAAATTTGAGCTGCTTGGCAAGTGATGTGTATTTATGACAGTTGCACTTAACCACATGATTCACTTCAGAACAGTGACAAAAATGGTTGTAAAATGGGGCACCACACAACTAATAAATGTTTGGCTTAGCAAATTTTGGCTCCACTGTGGTTGTAAGTCAAGGGCTACCTGTACCACTCCTATGCTTCCTTATTGGAAGCCTCAATATTGAGTCTTGAGCCTCAAAACTCAAGGACATTACTAATCATCATGGGATAAAGAAGGAAGACACGGTGTAGGCATTGTAACATAAGTTATATCCAAATCCACAAAACAATTTAAAATTGACAGTGACTTAATGAACAGGCAACCAAGTCTTGTAAGTATTCCTATTCCCTCAGATCTATCTGATGGATATGATGCTTTAAAGTGGGGTTTACAAGCTGAGGTCAAAAGCCAACAGCTTATAGATCTCTACTCTTCAGTGGAGAAGTATTTCCCCCTAAGAACACCCAGCTGTAATCTGTTCAGCAGCTGAACAGTTATTACTGGACAGTAGTGCTGATACTACCCTGATAAACTTAAAGAATAAACCATAACTGACTTTCTAACAAGGCAAAGTTTGCAGATAGCGCAAACATTTGGTTCTATCTTTGACTTCTTGTCCACACTTAACATCAGAGTGAATTCCTTAAAAGTGTTCTTTTGTAAAACTTACTGAAAACCAGTCAAAAGACCACTCTGCAAAATCACGGAGTCCGTAAGAAGGAGTGAGCAATAGATCCCAGTGATCATGTAATCAAGGGAGACATTTAAATCACAAGTACTATCTAAAGCCTAAACAAATGGTTGTAGAAATATTAATTCAGGATGATGGGGATTAAAAAGAACAATTGTCTTTAATTCAATCACTATTGAGAGGAAAAACAGTTGATTGGTTTATAGCAGGCTGGGTGGCCAAGAGTGAATTTTACTTTCATGTAGGCAATGCCCAGTTCCCAGGCAGTGGTTTAAAATGAGGCCTTTTCTACATACTTTTCAATATTTGTAAAACATGTGTTCTGCTCAAAGGAACTCCTAAGCCAAACTGGCCACAAGAGTATTGCCACATTAAGGAATAAATCTGATCTCTCAACTTTAGATATCCTCAAGGACATTTTATAGTAGTTCTCCCAGTTCCTGAGGGAATAGATGAAAAGTTTATTCCACCTATTGCAAGACACTGCACAGATGACCTTCTGGGAAAAAGAAATATGATTAACTCCTTCAGTGCTATATCAGACTCAGAACAAGCTGATATTATTAAAATACTGGATAGGTTGACATTCTAATGACAACATGTAAAATAGCTAGACATCTAATTGATTTTGTTTTAGCAAAGTAGTTGCCATCAATTTGAGGAAAGTCTTGTTGGTAAAGCTTCTCCGCCCTATGAAATCTAGATGTGCAGGTGATCAACATAGAGTCTCCTGCAGCAGATCCAAATTCCTTCACGCAGTCACCTATTGAAATAGCACAACATCCAGAAACTTCAAACAATAAACAACTGGATGCTGCTGATAGACAAAAGGAAGGTATTGACTGCCTAAAATCCTGGGAACCACAAGCTGAGCCAGGAGTTGGGTCACTCCACATGAGATGGATATTTGCAGGTAAATATATCCAATAACTTTCCAGTCAACCAGGCAAACCTTTGCCCCAGGAACCACAGGAAACCAAAATGGTTGCTAACAGGAATCAGAGCTCTTTTAACCAAGCTTGGTTCAATAGCAACTGGCACATATCCAAGAAATAACTAATTTTCTGCTATAAGGAATATAAAAATTACCTGGTATAATTTTCATTTCAATCCATTGCTTATCCAGGGACTTACCAGCTTTGCAAAATGCCCAGATTTTGATAGTTTTTCTGAATGCAAATAGGGTTAGTTCTGACTTGACTTTGCTCCAAGGAAGATCAGTAATTATTGGCCAGAGTTATTGAGATTAGGGCTTAAAGAAGAAAGCTGTGGAATAAGAACTGCTGGGAAGTATTTTTTACCTCTGGGATAGAAGAAAAACATGTTAAAACTAACATGCAAATGTAATTTCCTTCTAGAGACGAAGGACCTTCTTTAACCCAGTATATTTCTTGGTTTTAAGAAGATAGGAACCAGTTGTAATTTGAAAAATATGAAAATATTGCTGAGTATTCTAACCGGTCAAGAACAATATATCTTAAAATATATAGTGAAAACAAAAGAGATTATGTCATTTTGAGAGCAACAAGCTATAAATCTTCATTCAAATACAATATAAAACGTTTGCCTCTTGGTTAACTTCTAATTATTCTAGTAGATGTTCTAGCTGGCAGAAGGAGCCAAGAAGCAGTGGGCTTCACATTTTGCATAGGTACAGTACTGATAAATGAAAAACCAGGATTCTGTGTAATTGTATCAAACACATTGCTTGCTTTTCCAGTGAGCAAGATGAAAGCAGCTTATTGCCCTTAAAGAGATTTGATTTCCCAGCCACAAGTTATAGTTTTCATAGTTGAACACTACCCTTTCATAAAATTGTACAATTTGGAATCATAAATTAATATAAACATAATACATGCATGTAATTATATATTCTATTAGCTCATTAGATTTACATCCACCTTTCATTCAGAACCTAAAGCATTGCATTCCCTTTTCCATATATAAACAAAAAAGTTGAGTTGGGCATAGAGAAAATGGCTGGGGCAAAGTTGTCAAATACGTTTCTATGGGTTTTATGGGTTCCCTGAGAGGGAACTAGAATATAGACAGCCCTATTGTCCCAAACCTCATCACTGTAGAAAAATATTGACTCATGTTGATCTTTGCATCTATGTTTGTTGCTCCAAAACCTGGTTATGAAAATACATGTATTAAAATCAATGTTGCAACCTTTGTCTGATTTACAGTTTAATATATCTTTTATGCGAGTTTAAAAAGTAAACAGGATTCTAGGTTGTTTGGGTATCATTTGATTATGGTACAAAATAATTACAAGATCTTTATAAACTTTCTTCTAAGAACATGCTGACTTCATTATAAAACAGTAGATTCCCTTCCCAGTATATAAACACAGTGACAATCTAAAGATGGCCACAAGTGTCACTGTTGCCTTTAATTTATTTTTCAGCAAGTTGAATGCATTGTTCAGAGTCTCATTTGTTGATACACTGCAAACAAATACAGCTGTATTTACTATAAGATTCATGCTGTGGAGTTGAATAGATCAAGGATCAATTAAATCTTTTATTTGGTGATCTTCAAGTCTCTGCCTTCCCTCCATTAATTAAGATTTCCCTCCTGTGTGCTAAATCAAACAAAGCAAAAATATGTATTAGCAAGGAATAGGCTTGTTGTTTTGTAAGTCCTCAAATATATGTTTCTGTCTTGAAATTGTTTGTTATATGTATGTTTTTATCTTAGCCTTGCACAAATAAACATTTTAGTATCATTAAGGATTGTTCATTTGTAATGCCTCTTCAGATCATTAAAGCAAATGAAAAATCCTGGTGTTTTATCTTACCTAACATTGCAAATAATATGCTGTGGTAACTAGAAAGCACTTAGCAAGTTGGTTTTTTTCTCCATATTTCAATAGGTGTTAATCAAAATATGAAGAGAAGAGTGAGTTTGCACACATTTGCTTCCCATCTCTTAATCATAATATAATTGTGACACTGTAATAAAACTGTGACACAGTAACAGATTTCTGATGGATAATATCTTCCAAAGCAGCCTATGCAGTCTAGACAATAGTGTGCCCATTTTTCAGCTGTTTTTTGCAAAAACGGGAGAGTTTTTGTCTTCCTCCAGCCCTCAGAAACACTCTGCAGGCTTCCCAAACCCTTTGCGCACATTTTTCACAAAAATGAGATGCAGGGGTGGGGCTTCAGGAGGCCAAAATTGCTGTATTCGGTATATAAGATGCACCAACATTTCCACCCTCTGTTAGGGGGGGAAAAGGTGTGTCTTATCCTCCGAAAAATACGGTAATTTTAAGCTGCTGTTGGATATTGTAAAATGTTCAAATACAGTTATCATTCATCATTCCTGCAGTTAAAAAAACAACAGTTAAACAACACTTTTCCAACAAGGGTAGGTAGCAATTTAAAAAAACAGCAAGGAATGTCAACTAATTAAAACGCCTGAGTAAACAAAAGTGCTGAAATAATAGCAGTGTTGCATTAGCTACAATTTCCACAGAGAAGCTCTTTCTCTTTGCCATCACCTAATCTATCCAAGATGCCAATACTCTTAACTCATACTAAGATAGCTTAGAAGAGATGATCCTAGAATTAACTGCATCCTAAACTCTTTATGTATTTAAAAAATAGGCATGAGTGGTAAGTTGGACTTGGAATGAAATGGGTAATACTATTTTTCTTGGTTGAGTGAGTTATCACTTTGGATGCTGCATTCCACATTAGCAGAACCTTTTAGCTTGTCTTGGAGGACAGCCCGTGGACAGAGTATTACAAAAATGGCCCAGTCATGCATGTCTAGGCTGGCTGTGTAATAGGCCAGCACCTCCCTAGGAGTCAGCTAAGTGTTACCGATGATGGGGGACATTGTGTAGGATTTCTGACATTTGCAACATGTTCTGCTAATATAAACTTTCATGTTCAGGCTCGCGTAGAGGGAAGAAAGAGGAAGGAAGGAAAGTAGTTATAGTAAAGTTAACCTTAGAAGCTTGTGGAAATAAATTTAGAAATATCTTCCTTGTTTCTTACTGTACTGTCTCTCCAATAGTTTGCCCAGATGGTCCGCCTGCATCGTAAGCTCGGTCCGGAAGAATTCCCCCTCATTGACCAGACATTCTATCCCAATCATAAGGAGATGGTAAGTTGGACTGGCATGTGGGAGGTTGAGGATTCTTTCTGGTTATGTGCTGAGACTAGCACATTCTGAGTTCTCCGGCCCCTTTAATAATTAAAAGGGCAAGTAGCCATTTCTGAGCTGGATCATTGAGGATGAACACGTTTATGCGTATATCTTTGCATATAGCTAGCATTAATGTGGTTTTCAGATATAAAACATATCATAGTCATTCCTTCTTAGCCAGTATGTCTTCATTTTCCTGTTCAAGGATGAGTCATGCATGACAAGGCTTGACTTCAGAATGAAGTGGCCATACGTCAATCTTCAATTAATTTTGGTTTTTAATCATCTATTCAGGGTTAACTTGACTACAAAAAAGGACATAGACTACATTTGGGCTTCATGTTAGAGCTAGTGTTGGAATTAAGAGCCCAATCACAGTGGATACTATTCTCTAACCAGGAAGCCCACGAGATACGTACACTCATATCCACAATTTTCTGATCTGTTTTGTACAAAACTTATTATTTACCAGCAAATGTTTTCTCATGCATTTTCTAAGGAAATCTAGTGGAGGCAGAGTTGAAATATTGCTATGTTGCCAATAATGCTTGCAAGAAATATTTTTTTCTCTTAAAGGTGATGAAATTAATTTTTGTCTTAAAGGTGAAAACAAATCTTGATAATTACTTTAATTAATGTAGCAGATAAAATATGAGTTTAATGAACACAACGTAATAACTAATATGATGTAAAGTAATATTGAACAATCAATATAATTCTGGGTATACAAAGGTTCCGATTGTTTAGGTTGCACTTCGTTCCTAAATATGGATCCACTTAATTTGCTTCAGTATTACTCTACCCTCATACTACTTGTTTGTGTTTGCAACCAGCACACCCCTTTTTTGCTTATGGAAAACTTGGAAAATGTATTCCTATTCTCATTTATAATATTTGTGTTCTGTTTTTGCATCTTAGCATCTCCTGGAGATTAATTTACACTTATGACCTAGTAACCCCTTCTCACAGCTTCATTCCTGCCTTCCATTCAATCTTTTCTATTGTGAGGTATAGGCAGAGACTACTTTAAAACCAATATAATCCTGGTATAATTCTAAAGCACAGTGATGAAAACCAAGCTGTAGAAAGTCAGCTTACAATGTCAGGGTATGTCCTTCTGCTTGAAACTCTGCAGATCAGCCCTTGCCCCCCATGGCTTGCCTCTGTCTGTGATCACTTTTGAACTGTCAAGAAGCCACGTATTACTACAGTTATATCTTCAACAGGTTCGGAAGGGAACTAAGATTCAAAACAGGCATCAATGTTCTCAGAAGTAATATAATATCCAAACAAAGGAGAAGTTATTTAAAGAGTACTCCTTGTAGTTATTTTCAAAGTGCAGAATAATTTTGTGTGGTCTTGGGATGCAAAAGATGATTTGGCTAAATGACATTTCCCTTTCTTATCCTCTTCCTTTCTATAGATAGCACTCTTGGCAGGAACTCAGTCAATCGTTAAAATACATACTTTTCTGCTCTTTCTTCTAAATCCTGTACGTGTGCGTATTGCAATCCTGTGACTTTGCATTTATTCAGTGGTGGCTTAAAAAATACTTTTCCTGTGCTTAGAAATACGCTGTTGTTAATGACAGTTTCATGTTTCCACATTGGATATTTGGCTGAGCTGTGCAGCTTTGGAAGATGGTTTCTTTACTCCTAATCCAGAATGTGGACAGTGGAATAGTAAATTCAGGACACCCAGACAGGAAGAAAGACCGGGGACTAGAGTTCTGGGGGAAAACTGGAAGGCCCTTTGGAGGCCATTTTGCAGGCTACTGAAAGCTTCTGCTGTGAAAATTATCTACATACATTCTAGGTTTCCCCCCCATTAAAAACATCTAAAAGTGTTCCCTCGGGTTTTCCTTAGAGGAACCACTGTGTCCTACTGTAAGAGGTTATTGTTACCGTCTTGCCAGAAGCAGTACAGAACTTGAGCAAGCTTAATTGTAGGGAATTGGCATTTATTTAAAAAGAGACAACTCGGATAGAAACGGAGGGATTGTCAGGGAGAGGAGTAGCACTCCAGAGTCCGTAAGATGTTTACTGCCTCAGGAGGCGAGACTTGCGAAGGGACCCAGGTCCTTGGGAACTCAGGGATTGCCAGGTGCAGAAGTTAGAGCTCTCAGATCGAGGCAGGCAGGCCAGGCGTTTGGTCTGAAGACCATCCCATATCCGGGACATGATCCCATCTGTCCATAGGCACTGGTTGTCGGAAGAGATGAAACATGGCATGGAAAGGCAGGACATGACCTATTGAAAGAATGGCAGAAGAACGTAAGGACAGTGTGAGGGAGATGTTCCCCTTGAATAGCATATAATACTCCATTACCACATCTCTTAATTTCTTAGTTCTACTTTACTGTAATCTAGGACAAGCAATCAAATATGATGGGCCCAAAAACAACCCAAAGCTGTTGCAAATTGGATATTTATGTCTTATCAAACATAAATAATTTGTTACATCTCCAGTGTTGGAGAATTTGTTCTGATTTTAATAGAATATACTGTATGCCTTGAATTGAGCAAGGACTGAAGGACAGATAACATTGGCTGTGTCATTTCTATATTTACAACCAACACTCAGGCAAAAGACCCTTTAACCCCATCTTCCTAAGTCACTTCACCATTATCAATCCCATAATTCATTATTTACCAGAGCAGAGTTGCTCATTCCCATTTACCCTGTGCCTCTGCGTGGATGGACAATTGATTCTATATAAGACAAGCTGCATCTTTGTAAAGTTCCCTTCTCCCCTTTTTAAATTGCAAATATACCCACTATTATCCTGCTTTTTCTTTCTAGCTTTCCAAGAGGCCAGAAGCTTTCGCTTCATATTGGTTGTCAAGAAGAAAAAATCCTTTGGATCCAGAATGGAAATTCAGGATATTAGGTTTTTTGTAGCCTAGTTTTTCTTAAAATTGCTATGAAGATCTGAATGAGAATTGTGGTGGGCAAGCACGGAAAACAAAATATTGTTCCAAATCTCCTCCAAAAAGATTTTTTTGGGAGGAGATTGGTCTCTTATCTCCTAGCTTAGTCATGTGCATGGAAATCTATGGAACTCTGTACCATCATCTATTGTACATGGATTGCATCTGTGGCCTGACTAGATGAAGCTATAAATATGGATAGCCTTAACAGCCTGATGCCCTCCAGATGTGTTTGACCTCAATCTGCATAATTTCCCAGCTAGCATAGCCAATGACCATTACACCGGGAGGTTTTCAGAATTGTAACCTTAACCAAATGGAGGGCTTTAAGGCAGAGGAAAGTTGGATAATGAGCTATAATTTCAACTTTCAGGATAAGAAAGAACCATGTGTGTTTGTGTGTGTAATGTTTTTTTGGCTAGCCTGCAAATCTGCCTGCAAGCATTTGCTTCTGCTGTCAGATCCCCGAGGCAGATTACGTCCTAGACCCAGACACTCACTGTGCAGTTGCAGCCCTTGCTGTAGTCAAGACTCAACCCTCTTTTCTGTGCAAGAGAAAGCTGAGACCATGGCTGGATGAAGGAACAGGCTGTGATCATGACGCGATTGCCATCTATCATCCCTTTTGGCCAAGAAAGAAAGACAGAGAGAAAGAAATTAAAACAGGGAATATAAACATTCTATTCGATGCTTTAGTTGCAGATTTTACTTTTATAATCAAGCTTTGGCTTGCTGTGTATCCTGAAAATATATTAATATTGTACGTCTTCACCACCATAAGTGGAGCACTGTACATACTATTTTTCCCTTGCAGGGATGACTAATGAAATTTAATGTGGCTTCCGTGGTAAGGCAAATTCTTTGCCAAAAATTTTTAAACTCTGTCCCCTGAATGAATAATGCATGTGGAGTTTGGACTTGGTGGTTGCATTTTTGTTTTTATTTGGGCTTCTTCCTTTGTTGGAGTTGCATTGACTTACTAAAAGGAGAACTATATAAAATATATCTCCAGCTCACTCCAGATATTTTATTAAGGCTTTATTCTTTAATATGCCAAAGGTAAAACCGAAGCTAAATATTAGCTTAGATTTTAGCTAAACATTGGGGGAAAAGATGCTTTAACAGTATGGGTTACTTGATAGTAGAAGTAGGAGGAGAGTCACTGGAATGGTTTAACCAAAGACCAGACAGCTGTGACCTAAAAGTAAGATAGTTCTGATCTGTATTGAAGATTCTTTGTTAAGACAGAATGTAGATTAAATCAAGGTTTCTTCCAAAATTTGAGACAATGTGACATATTTTTTCAATTAGCAAAGTCTGATACACACTGTGAAATCAAATCCCGTACCATTCATATGTGTACATATGTTTCTGTGCATTTAGTATGGGGTTAAAACATCTGTGATATAGGTAAATAATGTTTTGTGTTTGTTGGGCAATTAATTCTGAATTTAAATTTCTCTTTCCCACAACAGACTTCTGCTTTTCTTTTCTTTTCCCCCACTGAGAGCAGGAACATATTGTTTGAGTTGTTTGTTATAAGCAGCCTTGAGGTCAGCCTTGGCAGAACCACTCACTATGGGGTAAAGCTGTTCCTGGACTCTGTCATTTCAGACTGCAGGTGGGGGCTTAGTTTTGAATGCTTGGTCGGAAAAAAATTCACTGCACACAAAAAGTAGATGTTAGAGAGAAAAGCTTTGGCCTGGCCTAGTTTTTCCATGACGTGCTGGTTTTCTAAATGTAAGAGGTGATTGTTTTTCTTTTGGGAGTAACTCTCGAATACGTAGCTTCATATTTATAGTTGCAACCAAAATACATTTTCTTGAGGTGATTGCCTAGATTAGAGTGAGATTATATGACAAATGTTTTAAATATGAATGAAAACAGTCCATGATATAAAGAATGCCAGGAAAATCAATATGATGGGCAGGAGTAAGAAAAGAGCTAAATTTTACAAGGAGCTGTGAGCTTCCTATTATGTTCTCTGTCTTGGAGGCATGTTGTCCTTCATCTTATCCGTTTAATATTGCTAATATAATAAATTTGGGACAACATGACATCTTTTTTTTCCAGTTAACTGAAGTCTGGTATGCACTGTGAAATGGCAATTTTTTTTAAAGACGAAAGTCTTTTCTAGTTCTCTATGAAATGTTAAGGCTTTATTTTGCCATTGAATTACAGCTTCAAAAGATTGGCAAACGTTAGGTACTATTAAAACTGAAACCAACTGTGAATAGTGGGGTCTTTCAGATATAATAGTTTTAAATTATTTGTGTGTGTGTGAGGGATGGAATTCACAATTCCCTCCTCTTCCTTTTATGCTAGATATGACAGATTTCTTCAATTTTCCATTATTTATGTTCTTCATAAGAACATTTATAGCCTTGTTTTGAGACATTTCTCATCATGCTCAAATCTGTTCTTTTTAAATTAAGCATCCAAAACAAAACTCCAAATTCTTTAGCTGTGGGATATTTTACTGATTTTCAAACTAGGACTCATGAAGGTGTATACCACGCTACATACCATAGTCCCTGGTACAAACATGAATATAAACATATATTTTTAAAAACCAGCTTTTAGCTAGTTTAAAAATCTTGGAAGAGTATCAAATCTCACAAAAGTTTGTTGCTGTCACAAACTTGTTAGCTTCTTGCTGTTCTTGCCTGAGATTTCATAAGATTTAAGCTGGAAATGCCAAAATCTTATGAGATTTGGCAAACTAAATGATATTTCACCTATTAATATTATTAAAGAAATTTTGGAGCCTTGTGACTGTTACCAATGGGATCCATGTGTGTATTTGGTTCCTGCCTATGCTAGGTTATTGATTTTGACTGTATGCGTTAACCCTCAAAAATGTATGATAATGTTATAGTGGCCTGTGCAAAGATAAAAAGTAAGAATGTCTGAATTTGTTTTCAGTTGTTCCTGGTCTTAGGGATTATTCTGTACCTGCAATGACATATTCTTCCCCTTTGAGTGGGCCCTTGTGTTCATAACCACAGAGGCTTTCCATGGCTGGAGTGTAGAGAAAGCGGACATCTTGCATCTCTTCTGGGCCCTTGTATACCTGGAGAAAGAGAAGAACAGGGATGGAGGAAAAGTGGGATAATTTTCCAGACCAGGAAGGGACTTCCATGAGGAAAAAAGGAAGGAAACTCAAGGCTGCTACTTGATGTGAGGTTTTCATAACCCTTCCAGAAGAACTTACTGTCAGCGTTCCAAATATCATCCCTAAAAGGATCAGACTCCAAGGCAAAGCTTTCTTCAAAGTTCTGGTTTATTAGGAGAGACATGTTAGCACTATCTGCGTTTAGCCTGCCACTTACATTGTATCTGCTAGGTTGGAGTTCAAATCTCAGTTTCAGTATAACCTGATTGAACCAATAGATATCAACTAGCTCCTCATTTTCTTAAATTGTGAGAAGACTAAAGGTATGCTTGAGTAACTTTCGTTGGATACCGCCATCTTTCTTCAGACTTAAGAAATAATGCAGGAATAATATAGCAATACAATAATCAGAATCCGTGAATTTTATAATGAAAATTCCAGAATCGAGGAGTTTTAGATAAGGATACCCAGTGAATTTTGTTTCATATTATTTTAGAAAAATATTTTCTCATAGATTTGTGTTTTTGACCTTTTGGACAAAGCGTTACAAAAAGCATCTTCTGTTAACGGTCTCCTTAAAGGCAGCTTTGGGGGAAGCTATCAGTGGGTCTCTTGGTTTCTTCCAACCATGGAGACTCACTTGGTAATTTTGGAGAGAGTCACAATCTCTCGGAGTAGGTTACTTCCCAGTCTCGTACTGAGGATGCCGAAAGAAAAGGAAATATTAATCAAATAACCAAGAGGGGGTGCTTACCTTGGTTGTTTTGATTTCATGACGTATCCACCACACAGGTTCTCCCAGAGAAATGTTCACATGCTGCTTGCTGACACTCACAAATTTGCCTCTGATCACTACAAAAAAGAGGCGGCAGGTGACATCTTATTTTCCTCGATTCTATCATTAACTACTAGTTATTTCTTTGGTTTCAGCTGGAGGATTGTTTGTGATCCTTTAAACTCCTGGGACCTCAGATACAACTCCTGCCTGGCTCGAATTAGTCAGCTTGAAAGCCTTAAAGTTCAATTTCTGCCTGGTATCCCTGAATCCTGCTATAAAATGATACACAATGCCTGGATAGGGTCAGTGGTTGTCCTCCAGCTTTTTATTTTGGGTAATTTTGAAATGATTGTAGAGAGCAGGCAAGGGGCTCTTATTAAGCAGTCTCTGGATTCTTTTCAGGATTTTAGAGATATCCACTACACAGATTCTCATACGGTGAATCTGGAGTTACGTTATCAGCTATTTTTTGGGACCATTGACAATTATTCTGTGACCATACAGCTGTTCTCAGAAAGGATGGGAAACGCGTCTTTTTTTCCTCCCCAAAATAGGTTTTAAATACTATATCCTAGGTTTGTGTGGAGATGGTATATGACGATGAAGGGCTTGATTTCAGAATGAAAAGCCAATCTGAACTCTTCCCTGCAGACCACTCAAGGAGCTAGTACACAAATACCACTTCAGTAATTGGTAACAAGAATAACAAAGGACATTAAATAGATGAAAACACGTTTACATGTATCTCAGCTCTAACATCACAGCCACAAACATCTTTTCCACAGCAATATCTTTCAGTTAAGCTAATTTGAACTTTCATTTATCTGTTGCTGATATGTATGGTAATTAAGCCATTGTCATCAGTCCAAAGAACATTACGAGAGACGAAAGATGTGGAGAGGTAATCTGTCTATCCCTCAACCCCATGCCTTTCCTGAAATCCCTTTCTGTGAGTTTTTCTATCTAGAAGAATGTGGAGGAGTTAAATGGTGGGTTTTCTTTCTTTCTCTTCTCTCAGCTCCTCAACTGTGGCTCACGATGTTTGTATGTGCTATTCTAACAGCACTGTATTGTGAATTCGGAATCTGAAAACCATGAACTGGTATAGTGCTATATGGTTAGGTTATGTTTGGGAGGAAGCAGAGCTCAGGTATAAAATACCTGCTTGGTATGCAGAAGATCCCAGGTTTAAAAGTCAGTTATCTCTAGTTAAAAGAATCATACAACAGGTAATGGGACTGACCCGAAGAATGCAAAGTTATGTTTGAACACCATGCTAAGCTGTAGCAAATGTTCGTTATAATTGCAAACTAAATGCATTCATTCCCATATATTGTTTTCCTCCCATCTCTACCACATGGCAACCATATTCCGCTCTTATTTGCTTAGCTGTAAGGTTGTCAAAAGGCTACTGTTTCAGGACATCTGTGAACCTGTGCTTTGTTTTAGAGTATGAAACCGTGCTTTGATATGCCTTTCCTAAATGACTATAATTCTTAGCTGCAGTGGGGCACTATTTGAGGGCATACACACCATTTTTTAAAATGACAAAACATGTGTGAATGTAGCCAGAACTGGTCAGAATAGTTAGTATGGGGATCTAGTCTGATCTGTAGTAAAACTATAAATTTGTGTTATAATTTAATATCAGTTTGTTCTAATTTAGTATCTGGAAGTTCACTGCATGATTCTGAATATCATCTCAGCTCTCCTGTCAGAGTCATTGTCTGGGTAAATTGGAGGAAGGCAAAACTATAGATGCTGCTTTGATTTTTTGGGGAAGGACAGGATATGAATTAAGAGACAGATATACAAAGAGCCAGAGATCACCTATTCTTGTGGTAAAGGCATTAAAACAGACTGAGTCGTTATTTCATTACCCAGAGGTTAATCTTTACACCCCATTCTTTTTCCAGCTATTTCTCTTATTCTTGCCTGAATGTTATAGAAAAGCCCAGGCATTTTTCAAACGATAAAAACAACATTGAAAAAAAATCTCAAAAGTTAAAAAAAAGAAAAGAAACCAAAACAGTTGAATAGAAAATATTTTGTGCATTAGAATTGGACATTAAAGATTGCCCATTTGCTTAACTTGTTTTAAATTGTAGGTATTGAATTTTCTAAAGTTGTCCATTTGCTTAACTTGTTTTAAATTGTAGGTATTGAATTTTCTACTAAGAGATATTCCAAGCTGGTAAATAATGAACTTCCACAAATATGTCGATTGATTCCTTTGAATAAAGGAACGGCAGCCTAGACTGTATTTAAGAGCACCTTATAGGAACAGTGCTAAACATTTGTGATTTCCATGTGCATAATAGCATAGTACTTAAAAAGAGTTCAAAGGAAATAAATTCCTATATTTAAATATTTCCACAAACAGGCAAGATGGATGAAACCTCAGCATTCTTTGATACACAAACAACTTTCCATTCAGACTGCCAATTTATTTAACAAGGTTGGGAGCCATCTCCTCTGCCTTTAACAGCTGCCTGATCTGTATATCCCAACAAAGGAAAGTTTTCTGGTATACATTAAATTGTGTGTGTGTGTGGGGGGGGGGATAGCACAATTTCTATATTAGACTGCTATGGAAAATTACAGAAATTCTGCCAGAAAAAAAAAGGGGGGGGGGGGTGTAGCAATCCTATTTCAATTGTAATAGGCTGAGGAGTTGATGGGTCTTCTCCGCCCTTATTCTTTGGAAGTGTTCCAGAATAATAAATTTACAGCGGTTCTAAAAGTCCTTCAACCTCCCCTTCCTATAAATGTGAACATTATGGCTACAAATCATGATCATTATGTATTATTTCCAGGACCAGTGATAACATGTTTTTCAGCGCCAGTTGCTGGGAAACAAGCATAGAGATGCTTGTGGGTTTTTGGAGGCATCTAGTTAAATACTATAGGACTCAAAATGCTGGTTTTAATAGATGGTGGCAGGCAGGTAGTTTATCCAGCAGAGCTCTTGTTCTGTCTTTTGCTTGCTAGCAATCACAAGTGTTTTGGGTAAGAGGAAGGAGATGAGACATCAGTTTTGCCAATTGCAATCCCATCTGTTTTTTTATTTTCAGCCGACGCTATTTACAGTTTTTTTTAAACAACTTTATTCACCCCAGGAGCTATGAGGATCACCAAGTCCAACCCTTTGCTAATGCAGAAAATAACTACTTGTCTGATAGGTAGTCATTTAGACCAGGGGTCTCCAACCTTGGCAACTTTAAGTCTGGAGGACTTCCAACTCCCAGAATTCTGGGAGTTGAAATCCTCCAGGCTTAAAATTGCCAA
>JANHFT010003803.1:430580-443765 GCA_032467955.1 Pseudoxenodon macrops
CTATCTATCTATCTATCTATCTATCTATCTATCTATCTATCTATCTATCTATCTATCTATCATCTATCATCTATCTAGTTTAACTCTGTAATGGAAAAATGAGCAACACTAATAAAATTAATACAATGTTCAGAACATTTTAGGAGATTTGACTGGCTACTCCCATAAAATTGAATATTATTTTATTTATTAATATAGAAAAATATCCTACACATTACTTTATATTGTCTATAAGTTAATTTAGTGTCTATCAATCTAAACTGTTCCCTGTTTACTTTCCTTTGGTGAGGGGGGGTGTTGGACACTCCTGGCCATGTTTTTTTTTTTTTTAAGAACCTTCAATAGCACATCACATACAGTTGAATGGAAGCCACAAATGAAAAAAAGATTGCCCATCCTGGCATATTTTGATCTGTCAAGGAGTTTAATAAATCTTTTTTTTACTGCTTGCCTGGTGGGCTTCTGGTTTAGATTGGTGGATTAGAAAACTAAACAAATACCTTGAAGCAAATAAGAGGGGGGGAATTGATTTGAACAATTTTAGCTATTTGTAAGTCTTTGGGAATCCTATTTGCCTCAGAAGATGGCAGAAGAGCATGTACCCTTGAAGCTATGTGGCTACTTCCTTTTTTAGTCGCTCCTACGTACATTTTGTGGGGCGTGGTGAGTGCAACTAAGTGTCAGAACATAACTATTACAATTGTCTTCCACTGAATGACTCAGAAAAAGAGGTTCTAGATCCTTTCTTCACAAGTGATTAGTAAAAGTCAGCACATCTCTTGCTGCAAAAGCAAAAATCCTGAATGTCATCCAGACAGACGATAGTCAACACATGGCTACTTCTGCGTGAACAATAATCCTGGATGTCACTCATCCAGACTAATACGGTAGTCAGCACACAGCCAATTCTGTAGAAGCAAAAATGGCTAATGATGCTTTGTTTATATTGATAAGAATTACCTCAAACATTACTGTACTCCTTGTTCTGTTCCTTCTGTGAGTTGAGATGGCCAGACAAAGCTCCAAATTTGGATTTATAAGGAATCACGTTGAGGGCCAGGCATCTCACCCAGCATAAAACTACCAAAAAAGAAAAATAAATTAAATAATATATCTAGTGCTTGTTTATTTATTTAAAACAATGGGGGAGGGGTGTGCTTTTGCAAAATCACCTGATCTGAAGCACAAGATACAATGTAAGACCAGGACTGTCTCGAGCGGCAAAGTCAGGATTTTCTGGTGGTTGTTATCTTGGTGTTTATACTCTATTTTTTATTATTTCCTGACTGAAATTGTCACCACCTTTTAGCAACTATAATAAAAGGTGCTACATGAGTTATAAAAATGGGTATAAATAGATCTTAAGTTGTGGTACCTCTGATATAAAGGATAGTGCTACTTTTCTTACTATTTCATAAAAGGCCTCACTGTGCCCATTCTCAACCTTATTATAACTTCTACCATATATAAGTGGTTATATATACCAGTTGAGTATATGGGGTGCTATGTTACCATGTCAGAATAACAGTTGGGAGGGACTTTGGAGGTCTTCTAGTCCAGCCCCCTGCTCAGACAACCCCCTGCTAATGAAACCTGTTGTCCCACTGCTCAGGAAATCCTACACCATTTCAGACAAATGGTTGTTCAATCTCTTCTTAAAAACTTTCAGTGTTGGAGAATTCACAACTTCTGGAGGCAAGTTGTTCCACTGATTACAGTAATTGTTCTGTCAGGAAAATTCTCCTTAGTTCTAGGTTGCTTCTCTCCTTGATTTGTTTCCGTCCATAGCTTGACTCCTTCTCCTTTGTGGCAACCCATGAGATTGGAACACTGCTTTCATGTCATCCCTGGTCCTTCTTTTCATTAAACTAGACATACTCAGTTCTAGCAACTGTTCTTTATATGTTTTAGCTTCCAGTCCCCTAATCATCTTTGTTGCTCTTCTCCGCACTCTTTCTAGAGTCTCAACATATTTTTTTATATTGTGGGGACCAAAACTGGATGCATTATTCCAAGTGTGCCCTTACCAAGACATTGCAAGGTGATATTAAGACGTCATGTGATCTTGATTCTATCCCTCTGTTAATGCAGCCTAGAACTGTGTTGGCTTTTTTTTTACAGCTGCAGCACATTGCTGGCTCATATTTAAGTTATTGTCCAGTAGGGCACCAAAATCCCTTTCACTACTATTGAGCCAAGTACCACCTATACTATACCTGTGCATTTGGTTTTTCTTGCCTAAATGTAAAATCTTAGTTTTTTCAGCATTGAATTTCATTTTGTTAAATAGCATCCAATGTTCAAGTCTGTCAAGATCCTTCTGTATCTTAAGCCTATCTTGTGGAGTGTTGGCTATTCCTGCCAACTTAGTATCATCTCCAAATTTGATGAGTTCCCCATCTATCCCCTCATCCATATAATTGATGAAGATGTTGAAGAGTACTGGGTCTAAGACGAGCCTTGGGATACCCCACTGCAAACCTCCCTCCATGTAGATGCAATTACATTGAAAACTACACATTGAGTGCAGTTGGTCAACCAGTCATGAATCCATTTGGTGGTGATGTTGTCTAACCCACATTTTCTATCTTATCAAGTAATAAGTTGTGGTCTACTTTATCAAATGCCTTACTGAAATCCAAATAAATTATATCCATAGCATTCCTCTGGTCCGCTAATTTTGTCACTTTGTCAATGGCACACATCCTTGTTGCTATGTACACTCTGTTTCCTAGTAAAGACACTGCATATCTTCTGAAACATTAATTGAATATTTCTAATCAAGAATGCTAGCTATGAGATTATTGACACAAAGTCATAGTAAGAGAAATGGCTTTTTTAAAGTGAAGAAACCTTTTTGGGCTTCTTCAAGCTTTTTGTGTTCTTCCTCCTATCTCTCCTTCTTTGTAGAAAATGATAATGGTGTTTGGAGTTTTCTCACAAAATGGTCTAGAAGTGTCGTTTTAACAAACAGCTCAGACCTCTGGACTTTGCAGAGGTATGGTTGTGCTCTGCTCAACTTTTGATGCCAAATTCCCAGAAAATGGCTGAAATGTTTTCCTGTGGAAGAGCAAATGACAGGTTTAGAAATGATGTTTATTGAAAATGAAACACCCGGGAAGAAGAGTGGTTATTTGCTGGATCCTTTGAAACTTCTCTAAAATTTTAAAATCACAAAATAATTTGGAACTGGTCTTTATTTCTTTGCAGGCACGTAGTCCTGTCAGAGTTTATGATGTCAGTATCCTGGATTTTAAAAAAAACCCCTCTAATGCTGAGTGATTGCTAGATGCTGTAGTGTCCCAAAAAACGTAAGGAAGTCATGTGATTTTGCTTTCTATCTTCAGATGCTGAGACATTGTTTAATCCTTTCATGGGCATTTCTTGTCAGGGATGACAAAAAAGAGGATACAATGCAATGGCGGAGCATGGCCTGCTGAAAAAAATTCTGGAGGAAATGAGAGCAAGGAAACATGCTCATCCATGCCATGCCCACATGACTCCCAATCTCTGTCCAGCTTCGTCATGCTTACCTGGGAATAAATAGCCAGAATCTGGCCATTCAAGAGACTTCCTAAGTTCCACCCATAGTCATTTTCATGTGTGTGTGTGTATGTATATGAGAGAGAGAGAGAGGGAGGGAAAGAGAGGGAAAGAGAAAGGGAGGGAGGGAGAGAGGGTGAAAGCGGGGAGGGAGAAAGAGCAGGGGGAGGGAGAAAGAGAGGGAGAGGGAAAGAGAGGAGGAGAGAGGAAGAATACTATTCCACTGGAACATGAATATCAAAAAGGGTGTTGCTAGAATTTCGTCACTTTGCTACCTCAGTTGTGTGCCTCATCCAAGACATGAGTACGTGGGAGGGGGAACATTTCAGGGTAAAGGGGTGTAGCAGCCATACAAGAACGGATAATTATGTATTCTTTGTCAGTCCTTGCATCTGCCAAATAGAAAAATGGGAATGAGCAGCTGTGCTAGATTATAAGTAGAGGTGTGTGCCAGTCTGTTCCTTTGCTATAGAATTAAACTGATGGGTTAAAAAAAAATTTTTTTACCCATATCTTGGGTTATGACAAACATACAAAAGGCAAGGGCAACTTTTCTGAACCTTTTGTTTTTAATAAAGAAATTATGACTCAGTCAGGATCTTTGTAGCACTGGGTCTTTTTATAAGACATCTTTGAATAGTACTTTTGTTAACTCTGCCATCATCACAATGTTAGCACAGAATATGCAACTCTCAGTTTATAATGTCTAGCGGTGTCTTTGCACTATTATGCATTTCTCTTCTTCTGTTTACTATAGACTGTAATAATTGTTGCTTGATATAAGAGCTCACAAAAGTGATTATTCTGCATTTTTTAAAAATAATGTTGCTAAGAAAGTAGTGTTCTATGTTTTTGAACTGACTGCAAGAGAATGGAATTCCCTTCAGCTACAGCTATTATGGAAGTAGAAGATAGTAACATAAATAAGATACTAGAAACATTTCCCATCATGAGGTCTTGAAAAAAAGGGTGGATCTATAGTAAAATATTTTTCCCTTCTTTCTCAACTACATTGGGGATGAAGCCAATGAATGGAAAGAGAATGGAGAGACTTGTTCTTAATCCAGCTACCCGCCTGTTCGCCCTCACAGAATTCTGTGCACTCACCTGTATGGAATTCTTAGGTTGCCCAGGTCAATTAGGCAATTGGCGGTATAAGGCTGATGCATAGGTAGGACAAATAAATCCATAAGTAGATGTATTTTCTATTGGATCATTTCCCACTGTATAAAACGATAACCGGCTTTGAAGCTACCGTATGTAGAATTTTTGTGGAAGATTAATATTCAGTATATTATTTCTTTGTTGATCTTTTGCCAGATATTTGATTACTGTTGCCAGATCTCTGTGACACAGCATCTCCTAGTGGCCTCAACTCAGATCTTTTTTTTTTTTGCATAGGAGTTACTTGAGCTTGTGGTAGTATGAAATTGCACAAGGAAAAGGTGACATAACAGCCGCTTATGTATAAATAAGAAAGCAAGCAGTTCTCTAGATTCTCAGGATAATTCTCTCTCGGTTGAAATGCAAAGGAAGCTTTGCATCTTCTGCAGCCATAGAACTCGGGCATTTCCTTGCTCAGATATAAATTGTTTTTTCTTCACTTTTGCGTACTTCAAGACCTCAAATCTTTAATGATGGGTGTCACTTTTGTGCAAAACTTGTTTGACTTGATTATCAATGGAAGGTCTGTTATTCTTCATGACAGAAGAATTCAACATGCATATTAATTGCCTGAATCTCCCTGGCAGCAAGTGACACATGATACTTCCAGTGGTTTTTCTTCTCTTTCTCCCATTTGTAATCATAGGCATAGAAACTTCCTAAAATAGAAATATAGAGAAAGTAGAAATTCTGCAGGCTTTATATACCCCCCTCCCCCCCTCTCCCTCTCTCTCTCTCTCATTCTTTTTCTCTCTTTGAGAGGCTTCATTACTGAAAAAAGGATCAACACAATCCCAGGAATGTATCATGGACATTTATATAATGGTATTTGGTGGACAATCTCAGAAGAAACCACATGGCATTAACCAGAGGTGGGTTCTGAATCTTCTTACTGCCGGTTCGTTCTGGGTCACGCCTCGAGCGCAAACTGCATGAGTGAGTGTACGCGCGTCAGTCAAAAACTAGCTTCTGTGCATGCGTAGAAGCAAAAATTAGCTCCTGCGCATCCGCAGAAGCAAAATCCAAGATGGCGCTGCCCACAGAGCCATTGACAGAACTGGCTCCGGGACGTCACTGCGGAGTTACTACCGATACCTACTCTATAGAACCGGATAGAACCGGTAGGAACCCACCTCTGGCATTAGCTATCTCTGAAACTGGAGCAGGAGAATTCAAATCTTATTCTATCATAGTGGTTAAGTCACTAAGTTAGAAACCAGGAGCCTGTGAATTCAAGTCCTGTCTTAGCCATGAAAGCCAACTGAGTGACTTTGGGCCAGTTACCATCTCTCAGCCCAACCCACCTCACAGGGTTGCTGTGAAGAAAATAGGAGGAGAAAAATGTGTTGGATATGTTCATCCCCTTGGATTGTTTGTAAAAATGAAGATGGGTGGATGGATGAATAAACAAACAATTTCTTACCTACTACATATTGCCGTAGCTATGTATGCCTTCAATACAATAGTTTTAACAGAAAAAATAATAGTACAAATTATTGTAATTGATATGAAGCAGTAATAAAATGTTAATCAACTTTGTTAACAACATAGACACTTTACATGTAGTTTTCTTTGGCTGTTGTATGGAAATGATTTCCCATTGATTTTTCTAGGATGTTTTTTTTCCAACTTCCCAGTTTAGATCTAGGATTTTCTAATAGTTTCCTGTCCAAGTATTAATCCAATTCAATTTTCATAGAATCCGATAATTCCTGAATTAGATCATTTAATCCAACCTTCTGCAATAAACAGCAAAATCTGTGCAGCCATTGGTTGAAAGCTTCTAGAGATGCAAACCCATGATCTCATTAGATAAACTATTTTTCCTTACACTTAAACAAAATCTGGGTTGTCTGCAACTTACACTTGTTATTAGCAGTCCTAGTTTTTGTGGCCATGGAAAACAGTTCTTGACCATTATCCCTATGACACACTTTTATATACCTGGTGTACATCCTGAAGCTTGGTTTTGAGATCACCCAAGTTTGTATGACAGAGTTACAATAAATAAAAGCCTTCAGACAATAGGCAGGTCTTAATTTGGCCATAAAATAAAGATAGTGTTGGCTTCAGTTGGGTCTTGATGGTTCCAGTTGGGAAGAGCATTCATAACCTGGAAGAACAAAGCCAAGAAAGCCTTCTCTTGTATCATTAGATTATGTATAGTTCCCAGCTCCTGATAATAGCATTTTTGGCAGTGTGTGTATGTAGCAGAATATACATTAAATACATTTTTTAAATTTAAAATTATCTGGAAGAATGCTGATTTCTGGATATTTTTGAGTAATACCTTGTATACTTTGTGATTTGATATGATTCTTTTGAAACACATTTTGAAAAAAACTTGTTCTGGGTTTGTTTTTTGAGCTGCTGAAGCATAAAGTTACTTAATAAATATAGAAAAAAAATATTGTTTAGACAATGCCATTGGGAAATGGAGACCAGGGTTCATACAGATATGATTCATTCTTTGTTTGTAAATGCTGAACATAGTATAAATTCGGCCAGTCCTTTTTCTGAATTGTATAATCCCAGAAATGAAAGCATCTCATTTTTGTTTTTTAATATGTATTACTTTTGTTTTTAGATAGATCAAATGAGATGCATGGATCAGTTGGGTTAGAAACTTTCGTGTGACTGCTCCCTAAATTCAAATTTGAATTAAATTGAAAGCAAAAAAAATTGCTTTGTTTAGCCAAATAACAGGTTGGTACTCTGGCCACTGTTTCATAAACCATAGATTACAAATCCATTAGCAAATGCTGTTATTGCATGCTTTATGTTTTGATACCTGCTTTCCAACATGAGCTGGCAGCAGTGCAAAGATTTTGGCTGCTATGGAGTGACATGCAAAAGCTTGCCAGCTGCATTCATACTGGGGTCTATTGTGTTGCTTAAACAGGAAAATAAACTAGGATTGTTGCTGGGTTATTTTGGTTTATTACCTTAAAACACATTTTATATCAGGTTGAACATGGAACTCTGATTTTACTCAAGCCAGAATCTGTGCATCAAAGCAAGCTAAGGAGAGAAGAATATGGAACAGTACCGGTAGTAGCATGAATTGTGGTGGTGCACTGGTTAGAATGCCGTATTGCAGGCTAACTGTGCCCACAGCTATGAGTTTGATCTTGACTGGCTCAAGATTGACTCAGTCTTCCATTCTTCCTAGGTTGGTAAAATGAGGACCCAGAATGTTGGGGGCAAAATGCTGATGTTTGTAAACTACTCAGGGAATGCTGTAAAGCACTATGAAGCAATATATATGTCTAAGTGCTATTGCTATTATTAGATCAGGGCCAAAATGATTTATGAAGCTATGAATGAACTTCTCTGAGTACCCCAAATATTTGAAACTACTTGATCTGGCCAAGTGTCTACATATTTCCATAGAATAACTTCTATGCAATACATTAACTTATTTTGAGATGTATTGTGTAGGACCTTTGCATTGATTAAATGCGCAAGTAGAATTGTTATTGAGAGAGTGGAAGACTTTGAAACTCTTTTTACATATGCTTTTGGATGATCAATTAAATTGGAAATGCAAATTCCATCGTACTTTTCTTTTCCAATCCAATTGGGTGATGAATTTGTACTGTATGTGCATTTCAAGTTGCTATAGCATCAGATAATAATAACTGTGCTGTGAGTTGGTAAAATCTGACAATACAATTTCACAATTTCATCTCTTAAGAAAGTGCCTTTCACAGTTAGTTAATAATTCAGCAGCTGGCCCTGAGGGCACTTCCACGTACTACTGTTTCCATTCCCCAATCCTTGAAAATTGTTTTGACATCAAGCATATATTTTCACAAGTTTGTTTTGGTATTACTACTTGGCAATAAAAATGTTCTTATATACATTCCAGGTGAAGGTTGTGATGATTATAAAGTATCATGGTTTCACATCTAGATGCTTTTCCCAACATTGCCCACCCTGTTTGTAGGTGAGGAGAGGATTAACAGATTAATACTTGTTAATCTGTTAATAAAATAAACCAAATAAAAGTTGTTATGGAGTCCTATTTCTGCAGAATTCCTTCCCAACTTGGGAGGGGGGAAATGTTGAAAAAAGACAGAAGAACCTATGAAATGTCCCTTTCTCTGCTTTCCCCCTTTATTTCAGCTGTATTTTAAATCACCAAGTTTATGTCTGTTGTGCTAAAACTGTGCCACAAGTCCACAATTAAAGAAAAGTCATCATCAGTATTGTACCGATGATGTTTCATTTTGATGTGGCCATTTAATTAGGTTTTTGAGGCTGTAGTTCAACATTAGTTCCTCTACTTGAATGCAGAATATCCCTGTCCAGCATTTCTAGCTAGGTAGGATTTGGCATCAAGTGATGCGGCCTCTTTCTCTCTGAGACATTGGAGAATCAATGCCAGTCCTGACAGACTACTGCAGTGGGTGATGTAAACAGCTGAACTTGATTCAAGGCTCTTGATGTGTGATTAGAGACATTATTGCCATTTGGTTTTTCATAATGAGTGCCCTAAAGTCCTGTGGCTTTTCTGTTAAGTATTAAACAAAATGGAAATGAAGCTTCTGCCATAAATCACTTCCACTACTTACCTCTACAAAGATGTCTCCTCCTCTTATTTCACTCTTTCAACCAATGAAAGAAGTACCAGATTATAAAAAATAAACATATTAAAGAATAAAGTTCAAAGAAGGAAGGAAGGAAGGAAGGAAGGACATTTATTTAGGTCAGAATAAAGCATAGTATTAAGTGTGCCTGTTTGCTTAAGTGATTTCAGTTACTGATTCTCAACTTTCTAGTGGCGGTTTCCTGTCATTTTTAATTGTGCAATATTAGGTACATATCAAGCTCCGTAAATACAATCCAGTGGATTCTATGTAGTCCAGGAAATATATGCCAAAATAGTTGTGAGTCTTCAGAGTAGAGAGTGTATGAGAGGTGAGGTAAGTGATGAGAGCAACTTTCCATTCACCAACATTACCAATGTTGGTGATTCACCAATTTGCCAACATTAACATTGCGGTATATAGACTCAGGCTATCCCATGATATACAACCAAGCTGCTTTGTAAGGTGAGGAGAAGAAAGCCAGGAAGCTGCAGAGTTTAAGTGAGTTCATTCTTTGGCAGAAAAGACACGGAATAGAATGACTCAGGCACGGTGGCTCGGTGGGTAAAGAGAAAATGCTATTTCAGGAGAAGGAGCTGCCTTATAGAGGAGAGAGGACAATTTTCAACAGGGATTCTGGAAAAGGCAGCAGAATTGTACATGAGAACTGGATGTGACAAAAGCACCTACAGGATAATTAATATATTGGGCTCCTTCTGTCAGATCCTACTTCACTTGACTTAGTTGCATTGTTCCTACAGTATTTCCTCATGCTTTTTCCGTCTTGCCAAGATACGCTAGACACACTTCTAGTTTTAAACTAGCCACCTTTGAATGATCAAGAAACCAATGTAGCCCCTAATATATGGATAGTAGGTTCTACACTCACTTTGGTGGGTCAGAAGCAGGTCATGCTGCCACAAGCAAATTCAGACATTGTTCAGCATTATTAGTGAATATTTTAATTATTTTCAATTTTTGGAACAGGATATTTTAATTTACTTTATTCCTTAAATGTATATGCCGCCCATCTCATCATTATTGTCGCCACGGCGGGAGTGGAGTGGGGTTTATTTTACTGTATTATTTTGTTAATTTATTCTCTCTCTTATTAGTTTTATTGTTTTTATATGAGGTTTTATATTCTTGTGAGCCGCCTTGAGTCGCCATGTGCGAATAGGTGGCAATATAAATATCCAAATAAATAAAATCAAAATCACCCAAAGCAACTCTGGGCAGAATATTTTTACAGATTATTAAAAAGATGGTAATTCCATTGCCGTCCCTTCTCTCGATCTGACCTCAGTGATGGTGCAAGATCGTGTTATCATGCAAAAATATGCCGTTTACTCGTCTGGTTTCTTCCTGATACTGGGTTCATGGCTCATGCAAAGAGTTATATAGTAGCTTTTAAAATTGCGCATTCGTATATGACTCAGAAGACTGGTCTTTTCTTCAGGACTGCTCACGAAATCTAGCTCAGCAGAGCCGAGGAACCATCTGGCACAAACTGAAGCCGTGTTTTTGTGCAGGAGACAATCATGAAAGCTGTATCACAGGATTGTATCAACTGTGCAAACCTCCCAGCCTCACCTTCATTCCAAGATTAGTCTGGAACATCCAGTTCAAAGAAGAGGGCATAGTCAGGTCTGGGCAGAAAGGCTTAACTGTCACTGGTCTTGACAGAATAGATGTTGCAACTGTGAATGCTAAGAAGCAGGGCAACTGTCAGACTACTTTCTAACCATGTTAAGGAATGTGGGGTCTTGTAAAGCTTGTCTCTTTGTAAACGATTCCCTGCTTTTCACTTCATTTTCAGACCTCATAAGGACAAAGGTTATGCCTACTTTGATGCTGCCAACGATCATAGTTCCAAAGTATAATTCATAATTTTGCTACGTGACGTACTAAGTGAGATAGCTTGCTTCCTGTATTGTAGTGCAGATACAGCATTATGGGAAAAGTGAAATTTGTATGCAAACGGAGAAAGAACATAATCATCTCTTTGAATACCCCTAATTATAGTTTAGGAGATTGGGCAGGATTACATTTGTTCATAGATGATTAATTAGATGGCTATTGGAGACAGTCACAGGGAAGTTATGCGTTCTGGATGTACATGTACAGACAGGCCTATTTACACATATTTTGTACTTGAATAATCTGCCAATGTTATCTGCTTATAGTGTAAAGAGACTATCAGCAACATTTGTCAGAGAAACTCTATTCTGGATACACTCCAAGAGTCCTGGAGAAATGTGACACAATGATTTATTCTTTCAAAGTAACCTTGGGTACTTCCAAATGAAGCTTATATCACACATTTTATGTAATTTTACTGGGTGTTCAAAATTATTATTTTTCATTTATTCTGTGATTTTTCCATGGTTTTCCATGAATTCTTGACCTATGATAAAGAAGAAAGGATTGCCCCACTGTGTAATGCTCTTTAATTCAGTACTACTGGCAAACAGCTACCCATTTGAATTCTGATCACTACGAGGCATTATTAGCATAAGAAGGTGGCTTAAACTATTTTAGCTCTTGGTAATAACCCTCTTTGAGTTGCATTTTCATTTACAATCTCTTCCTTCCCTACGTCTCCCCGGGAATAATAAACACCAGTTGCTCTTTGACAAAGACTGAGTGCTCTGTAGAACCATGCTAAACATCTGATTCTTATTGTGAGTGCAGGAGTTCAGGTTTTTCCAAATAGCTACATACCAAGAATAGCAGAATAGCAAAATAACAGAGTTGGAAGGGACCTTGGAGGTACAGATATAGATTAACAGAGTTGGAAGGGACCTTGTAGGTCTAGTCCAACCCCCCGCCCAAGCAGACCCTACACAATTTCTGACAGAGGGTAGTTCAGTCTGTTCTTGAAAGCTTCCAACGATGAAGCTCCCACAGTTTCTGGAGGCAAGCTGTTCCATTGGTTAATTGCTCTCAGTGTCAGGAAAAAAATCTCCTTATTTCCAGGTTGAATCTCTCCTTGTTCAGTTTCCATCCATTATTTCTTGTCTGTCTTACAGGAGCTTTGGAAAATAGTATGATCCCCTCCTCTCTGTGGCAGCTCCTCAAATATTGGAACACTGCTATCATATCTCCCCTGGTCCTTCTCTTCACTAGACTAGCCATGCCTAGTTCCAGCAACCGTTCATTGTAGGTTTTAGCCTCCAGGTCCTCTAGTCCAACCCCCTGCTCAGGCAGGAAACCCTATACAAGTTACGTATAGTTTTTAAAAGCACATTTATGTAGGTGATTTACTGTTGAATAAAAAATATTTTCAGAGCATTACTTAATCAGTACATGTTTTGATTGGCCCACTATTTGTTTGCACTGAAATTCCTTCCCATCTGGTTCAAAGTCATGTTTATTATATTCATTATAAAATTTGAGAATAAGAAATATGAAGGGGGGATTGTACTTGCTGTGCTGAGTGAAATTTACACAAGGAGATAAATTCATAGACATCTGAAGTCTCATCTCTACATACATTCCAACTGGAATTTGAGCAATCTCTCAGGAACAAAAGATCTGTAATTGTCGACCGCATTACTGTGGCTGATAATTGGTGCGATGGGCTGTATCCTCTTCCTGGTGATTGAGTATCCCTTTCCCAGTTATTCATCTTCTTCCTTCTTATCATTGAATATGGCCAAAAACTCCCCGTCTGAGAAGGAGCTTATCAAGTAAAACCAACGGCCCTTTTGTATCATTGAAGAAATAATTGCAGTATTTCTTTATGCAGGTGTTTGCTATTTATTGAATGGCCCAATTTCCATCCTAGATTCGATTGGATTGGATTCGATAGATAGATAGATAGATAGATAGATAGATAGATAGATAGGTAGGTAGGTAGGTAGGTAGGTAGGTAGGTAGGTAG
>JANHFT010003803.1:459939-472229 GCA_032467955.1 Pseudoxenodon macrops
AGCACACAAAATGGCACCAGCAACAGATTGAACAGGTTTAACAGATTTGGAGAGAATCGGTTCTATGATGTCACCAGATGCTTGCAACCTACTCTATAGAACCAGTGTGAACCGATACGATTTCACCCCTGGTAACAACCATGTCAGGGGTGGGTTCACCTTCCCTTCCCTACCGGTTCGCGTTGTGTCGGCAGTGCACATTTTGCGCGCACATGCTCACTTTGCTCGTGTGCACACCCTTATCGCATTTGGGTAAAAGCCCTCTGCGCATGTGCAGAAGGCTTTGTGCATGCCCAGAGGGTTCTTTTCCAGCTGCTTTCAAGCAGCAGTGACCGGAGGACTGGATCAGGGGCGTGGCCAGCCAGCCGTCGCTGCCAGTTTGGCGAGTGGGGGCACATTTCTGCCACCGGTTCAAGTGAACCGGTCCGAACCGGCAGCAACCTACCACTGAACCATGTTACTAATTTAACAACTGCACTGATTCACTTAACAACTATGGAAAGAAAAGTCGTGAAACAGGGCAATATTCATTTAACAAATGCCACAGCAGCAAAAATTTGGGCCGCAATTGTGGTCGTAAGTCGAGAGCCACCTGTAAAGCAATTTACAGAAGGATGTTTAGAAATTGTTGCTTATCTTTGAAGAAGATATCGAAGTGAAATACTTTGTGATCTGCTAGAAAACATTGACTCTTATTTGATAGCTACTCCATTACTGGGGGATCAGGGGACCATAAGAACAAAAATCAGACACTGAAAGTGATGACAGGCCTGGGAATATTAGACTCATAATTAGAGGCATGCTGGTAGCATCAAAGCAGAAATATAAAGGAGTTCAAAGAGAATAATCCCTATGCAAGCTTTCACTACATCTATTGCTCTTAGCAACCCATAGGAGGAGAAGATGCAAAAGACTAATGCAGACAGAAATGGAGGTTCAGTATCTGCACCGCCTGAAAAAATATTATTTGTTTGCCTATATGATGTGTCTGAAACGAATACAAATATGGACTAGAAACCGGTTCTAAGTTGCTTCTCTCTTTGATTAATTTCAACCCATTGCTTCTTGTCCTACCCTCAGGTGCTTTGGAGAATATCTTGACTCCCTCTTCTTTGTGGCAACCCCTGAGATATTGGGACACCGCTATGATATCACCCTAATCCTTCTTTTCATCAAACTAGACATACCCAGTTCCAGCAATCATTCTTTATATGTTTTAGCCTCCAGTCCCCTAATCATCTTTGTTGCTCTTCTCTGCACTCTTTTTAGAGTCTCAACATATTTTTTACACTGTGGCGACCAAAAGTGGGTGCAGTATTCCAAGTGTGACCTTACCAAGGCATTATAAAGTAGCATTAACACTTCACATGATCTTGATTCTATCCCTCTGTTTATGCAGCCTAGAACTGGTCTTCAATCTAGGAACCTAAGATACTGCACCCCACAATCTCTTTCGCCCTTTTAGTTTTAGTTTTTTTTCTATTTTACTCATGAGAACTACCACGTAATGGATTTATCTGAGATATGACTAGCCGAAAATCACTTAAGGAGCTAAGTGGTGGATTTGAACCTGAATTACCCTAGTCCTAATTCAGTTCTTTAATCTCTATATCACATTGGGACTTCTCCAAAATTGACAAATACATGGATTTAATCTCTTAAGGAAAAAGAAAAACAACTACTTTGTATGTACATAGGAATGTTATTGGAAATGGAGCCTTTACTTCATTTTACATTCAGAAACCAGAACTGGGAAGTATAAAATACCATAGTATCATATTGTGGGGGGGAAAATCCCAAAATTTAGATTACCTTGTAATTTATGGAATTATTTACCAATACATTTTATTAATTAGGATTAACATTTAAACATTGGGATATATGCTGAACTTTGGGCCTGTATTGAACTTCTGAATGCTTCCTTTAATAGGATCTGAATTCAAAAGCTGCTTTCTACATTTTCCTCTAATCATTTCCAATTTTCTCTTGCTCAACCGCAAAATTGAATCAGCATTATGGATTGTGATAAGCACACTTTCCCGTTTCCAGTTTTAAAATGAGTCCTTCAATCAGATGCTTACCCAAAGCTTATCAAATCTTGTTCAATCCTCTTTGATTGCAGTGAATTTCAGAGAACTGCCTCCCAGGTGAACAGTTTCATCCTTCTTGATTCAGACTGAGCAAAACACGCTCTGAAAGAAGCAAATCAGATATTCCGAATTTAACCCCACTACTTGGGAGAGAGAGAACCCCAACAGACTTTATGAAAGTCACTTGTTGCTGAGGTTATAAACAAATACATTTATTCACCATTTTAAAAAAGAACACCCAGGTAAGTTTTCAGGAAAATGTGTTATTTTGTAATAAGTGATTTAAGCCATGAATAATTCTCGTTTCTCCTTCCCTAACTGCTGGTTCACTCACTATGAATTTTATGAAAATTGCGTTAAGGGAAATGTAGATTTACTGAGAGCACTGAAGGCTGTGTTGATGGAGCCAGCTATCCTGAGTAATCCCTTGCAAGGGAATCCATTTGATGCCAAACAAAAGTTGCTCTCAGCTGGCTGGAGATTCATAAAAATTGTTTGTCAGTCTGATCCTGTGAAATGATAATGCCACCTTTGTACTGATAATCCAGACGCGGGCAACATAGTGCCCGTCAGACCAGCCTGTTTATAGATGTTTCCCTTGGCATCTGTTAGTCTCTCTGCCCCATCTAACTAGCATGCAGCAACCAAAGCTCTGCTTCTAGCATTATTTTCAATCAGAAGAATACTTCTGGGTCCCACATAGGCTCCATAGGCATCATTAGAAAATAATAAGGAAAGATAGATGCTCTACCTTCCTTTGTTTGGAAGTATGTCCAGCTGCACAGCGAGAAGAGAGAGAAAGCCACAGTCCAAGGGCCACGAGCATCTCTAGGCTGAAATCTGGTAGTGACCACTTGGGTTGTGTAATATTCTTCATTGTGGATCAGAACTCTTTTATCTTATTTGAGATAAAATTAAGTTTTCCTTTCGGTTAAGTACAGTATGTGATTAACGTGACTGTGCATTCTTTGAAATGGGTCAGAATAAGAGTTTCAGACTTTGTACAGACAGAGAAATTCACTGTTCTTTGTAAATAGCGTCAATTAGCCTCTTTCTTTTTTTTAAATTGTCCAAATCTGAAAGGGTCCTCCTATAGCTTTAAGAATTGCTAAGTGATTTCCTTAAAGCAGTGGCATTTTTTTCAACTTTAAAGGAAAACAAGAGAGGTGCTATGGTCTTATGAGGCCTGAAGCATTTCCTCCAAATAATATTTGACTCATTTAATGCTTTACATCATCAGATCACTACCATATTACTTATAGCTCCCTTGGAATTCAAGGCACTGAGTTGAGCCCCCAGATCATCCCAAGGTGTTACAAATCATAGTCCGGGATAACCTCTGCCCATCACACCAACATTACTGTGAGTAAATAAGTTTCTCTATTAATATGACAGAGCTGATCTCAAAAGGTCGACTATATTTACTCATTCTAGATTTATTCTGTAATTCTTCCAATTTATAGTGCTTCCAAGTTTCCAATAAAACCAATGCATTAAAAAAAATCAGCCTGGTGTAGAGAGTAAAGAAGATTATCTTGTTGGAGATACAAATATTATTGAGGGCAAGGGAGCTGGATCATTTTTAAAGTCTAGAATAAGATAACATTCAGAAGTGATCAAGGATGTTCTTAGTCACTGAACTAGAAGAAGGAGGAAGAGGTACCACACAGTAGGACATGCAATATCAGTCCCCTTTTCTCCCCAGCAGTTGCTACAGGTGTTGAACACAAAAGACATATCAAAAGCAAATGCAAATGTTGTTTTACTATGTTCCTGTGGAATTTATTTCATGGAGTTTCCAGAAGGGAAAAATGCATGGGATGTATCTTCCACTTCCTTGATGATAAAATATTACTGTCTGTAGCAGTTGTATTATATCTCGTCCCATGATATGACTATTTCTGGATGAATAATATCAATATCTATTCCCCTGTATTAAATGAGTCCAGGAAATCAATAGAATATGTTTCAAAGCTACCTGTCTACTACTCTCATATTTTTTCAAAATGATTTTAAAAGCTGGAAAAGGGAATCTTGGCTACATCAATGGATGCGGCATAGACATAACATATAGTTTGGTCTTGAGATTCTGCTGTCTTAATGTTTATTTAAATATTTCAGATTTTTCTTTTGTACCATATTTATTTATTATGGAATTTTTTATTTATATTGCTATTTCTCCCCAAGTTGGCTTCTTGGGAAATAACTCTGACAACTATTGACTGAAATTTCTTTTGCAGATTTATATTCTAGTTCTTTTTCATATTAATATGAAACAAACCATGAAATGCAATATATCTGCCATTACTAAATTTTTGGCTAAAATAAGACGTTTTAAGGTGAAAGAGTCATGGTTCAATATTTAGATTTTTTAAAAATTCTGTTTAACACTTTGAATTATTCCACTTCTTATTTCTGTTGCAACAAAAATGTTGTCTGAAATATTTTTTAACAAAAACAACTTGACTTCCACCTTTAATTGCTATCAATGTTTTGTTGTCTTTAAAAAGAAATGCATATATAACTACTATAATTAAGTGAAAGTTCTATCATTTCTTATATGTTTTTTCATTATAATTCATATTGAAAACATATCAGTTGAAAATATCAAACAATACAACACAATACAACTACTTTGAAGGTAAAGGTGCCCCTTGCACATGTGCTGGTTGTTCCCAACTCTAGAGGGTGGTGCTCATCTCCATTTCAAAGCCAAAGAGCCAGTGCTGTCCAAAGACATCTCCGTGGTCATGTGACCGGCATGACTAAATGCCAAAGGTGCACAGAATGCTTTTACCTTCCCACCGAAGTGGTCCCTATTTTTCTACTTGCATTTTTACATGTTTTTGAACTGCTAGGTTGGCAGAAGCTGGGACAAGTAACAGGAACTCACTCCATTACGCGGCACTAGGGATTCAAACTGCTGAACCTTTCTGATCGACAAGCTCAACGTCTTAGCCACTGAGCCACCGCGTCCCTAAGTTTCTCAAAACACTATATTTAATATACCCTTTATCTGACAAGCCCCATTTGAATTCTCCCTTCTCAATCTCTATCAGTCTCTTTCCTGATGTTATTGACCTCCTTTTTCAAGGAAATGTTTGCTCTCTGGTTTCTCCCTGGATCTTTTAATACCCATAATGTCCTCTTTCCCCTGGCAGGAGGACCTCTGTTTCAGGCAATTGGAAAACCAATACTGGCTCTGCCATGTTGGAGCAAATAGCTATGTCAGATAGGTGAGTGGCATGGATGGGGAAATATGATTGGGTAGATAGAAGGGATTATACATAAATGCTTAGAATAGGAGGACTCTTCCTCTCTATGGCTTCCCAAGCTCTTCTCCTGGCTAAATATATCTGAGTGAAAGTGATAAAATTAGGAGGCCTCTGTACATGTGCTACGTTTATAATTTTGTCTCTGTTCTTGATTTTTTCCATTCTGCGGTAGGTACAAGCTATGGGTGGACACCTGTTCAGAAATTTTTGGTGGTTTGGACATCTGTGCGGTAGAAGCCCTACATGGCAAGGATGGACGTGATCACATTATTGAGGTGAGGTGCTGGGAATGCTTATATTTTAACAAATGTACCAGGGAACACAAACCTTTTAAAAAATTGCTAAAAGAAGATTAGAATTTATAAGGTAAAGAGCCAGGTTAAAAGTTTCTTTTTAAATTGAGGATTTTTAAGCAAATCAGTTCTTTTTAACACATTTGTTCTGGAAATAATGGAACCTCAACATGAATGTGTTTTTAGGTTACCGGGACAGTATTTTACTCTCTCAGGCCAAAGAGATTTGAGTTGAAACCCATTTTCAACTGCGATGCTCACTAGATGGCATCTGGCCAATAAATGTCTCTCTCTCCTTTTACTCAAAAAATCCTGTCAGGGAACCTCTGTTGTTGCTATTGTTGCAGAAAGCCTTATGGATATTTACTGAAAAGGTTTGGAGAATGGTCTGGAAAAACCTTGAGCCACTTTAAAAACCAATGTTTTTACTAATATCCAGTTTTCCATGTTACAGGCAGGGGGAAAAAACTGGCTAAGTTCCAGTTACTTCCTGGCTACATGGATCAGACTGTATTCTTTGAGTCACCACCCATTGCACCATGTGGTTTTGTTAACACTATTGCTTAGTGTTTATACACCCAGCACACGTAATCCTTCCAACAAATATCCTGTAATGGTGGTCATCTGTTATTATCTCCATTCTGCAGATGATTATCTTCTGTAGAGAGAGGGGCTGTCAGAGGAAAGATATTCTCTGGATGTTATCCATATTTCTTATTATCTGTTTGTTTTCATCCCAAGTTGAAACTTCTGCTATTAATTTGCTAGTGCCATTAATGTTTAAAGTAGGCATTTAAAAAACAACAATAACGTCATTTCCTGCAGAAGGTCCTGGACTAATTCACACATGTTCTACTTAAGGGAAACAGCTCACTTCCTGTTTCTTGTTCTTTCCTCAGGTAGTGGGATCATCCATGCCTCTGATTGGAGACCATCAAGAGGAAGATAAGCAGCTGATTGTGGAGCTGGTACTGTCACGTATGGCCCAGATCATTCCTCGCACCCCCGTGCCCTCCCCTGTGCGCTCTGCCTCAGGACAGCATGCCCAGGTATTACAACTTTGTTTTTCATCATAAACACAACAGTAGTCATTCCTCGTTTTTGTTTTTCCCCTGTAGTTTATGTTTAGTCACAGCTTACTAGAAATAGAAGGAAAGGAGTCAGAAGGAGGAGGAAACGCTGGCTCGGAGCAGCAAACTGTCATAGTGAAGTTTACAATAGAGTTCATATTATGGCAACAGTAATGGGGATCCAAGCACAAGTTGCCTGCATTAGGACCAGGGTTAGTATATGAAATTTCTAATTAAAGTTGGTGGGTCATACAGATGCAGAAGATTTCAGCAAGAGGGACTCTTTGATAATTTTGATAACAAAAACTCTTTTGTTTTTGATAATGGACAGTTAGATGGCTTAGGAAAACCTATACGTTGAAGTCAAAGTCAACATTTCTTTCTAACTATTTGATCTCAAGTACCTGGTGTTCTTATATAATACCGTAGAGATTTCATTTAAATGCCATGGATAATAAACATGGGTAGATTGGTCTACTTCGAATTTGTCCAATCTCACTTTCAAGATCTTAAGAGCAACTCTCCTGGATGCAATCCAGCGTTCTGTTTCCCACAGTAATTGCCAGCTAGAGGCCACTGTGAAATTCACAAGTGCCACCAGGTCCTCCTATTCATGGTTCTTAGCAATAAGCATTCAGAGGCATACTGCCTCTAATTCTAGAAGTATATAACCATCTCAAGTAAAATGGCTATTATTTGTCTAATGTTCCTTAAAAGCCATTAAAAGTTGGTAGCTGCCATAACAGTTTGTGTTATGAAGAAGAATGCTTCTCTTGTGCTTTGAAGCTTTTCCTTAGCTAAATTGCTATCATCACATCTGTCAAAACAAATTTCAGCGGTTTAGAGACACTTCGCTCCCACCCCACCCCCCATGTATTGCCAAGCATCTGGGAAAAAGGAAGGGCAAGGAAAACTCTCTGCTTGTCAATCCATTCCTCATGTTTTGCTACGAGTTTTCAATGGTTCCCAGTATTTGATGGCTCCATGGAGAAAGATTCCTCCATGTGTCATCTGTTCGGCTTTTTGGGATTGAATGTCTGAATGGGCAGTTTACTAGGGATAGATTTAGAGACATTCTTGTATTGCATGGCTGATGCTACAAAGAAGATAGAATATTGCAGAAATAGGAAAGCTATAGCTGGGCAGGATGGGGTGAAAGGAAAGAAGGATACGTTTTGATGCGTGCGCCTGCTTTTGCTTGTTTTCGTTCGTAGGCTCAGCCAGCTCAAGCTGGACAGAGACAAGGCCCTCCAGCCCAACAGAGACCTCCACCCCAAGGTGAATTATGCTTTGGGGGAAATTGTGGCTCAGGTGGGAGGATCAGAACTTTTTGTTGAAAGGGAATTTTAGCAGATCAAGAAGGCTAAAACAGTCTTCACTCTGTCTTTCAGGAGGACCTCAGCAGCCACCTGCAGGCTCCCAGCGCCCTCCGTCTCAGCAACGCCCCCCTCCCCAAGGCCAGCAACTCTCAGGCCTTACCCCACAGCCCAGTGGTCCTGCAGCCGGTCAGCGCCTGCCTAGCCCCACCACCCAGCAGCCCCCACCACAGGCTCAGCAACGTCCTGCAGGGCAGCGCCAGCCTGGGCCTGGTGTCCAACAGTCTCGCCAGCAGGGGCCACCCTCTGCTCCACAGTCCCCCCAGCCTCAGAGAGGGCCGAGTCCCAGTGGCGGAGGACAGCAGCAGTGGCAGCAAGGTTCCCCCCAACAGCAGCAGCAGCGGCCCGCAGGGGCTGGCCTGCCCAAGACAGCATCTGGGGGCCTCCCAGGGCAACAGCAGCAGCCCCAGCAGCCCCAGCGCCCTCCAGCAGCTGGCGGTCAACCACGGCAGCATCCACGGCAGGGCAGTCAAGGGGGCCTGACCCAGCAGCGCCCACCGGGAGCAGGAGCACAGCAGCAGCGCCCAGCACCACCCACTACCCAGCAGCCGAGGCCCAGTACTCAAGGGCAGGGTCCTGGTGGCCCAGGGCAACAAGGGAACCGCCCTCCACCAAGCCAAGGAAAGCCACAAGTTGCTCAGAAACCCAGTCAGGATCTGCCTCCTCCACCCCAGCCCCAGCTGAAGTAAGCGTTGGACTCTTGGGTTCTCTGTGAAGGGAGCAGGGTTAGGCAGGCTCCAAGACTTAATTTTCGCAATGTGGGGATTTTGTTCTTAGCTAAACAGGGGTTTGGTAGGTTGCCATGGTGATCTGGTAACCTCAGATACTTAAGGGCACAAGCCGTGCTACATGCACTTTCCCCGAACACCAATTCAGGATCACTTTTGCAAATTCAGTGTGTTGTCATTTTGTGTCCTTTTCACTTTTGTCAAAGTTCACTAAGGGGTTAGGGGAGAATATTAAATGAGAAATGATGAGATAGGATAACAAGGCAGGGAAGAGAATGAAAGGTCACTTGCTTATAAGAAATTCTTCACTGACATCATCACAGCTATCTTGCTTTTTTATGTTCGCTTTTGTTTGCCACTGTGAGAACTAGACTCTACTTTTTATACCAAAAAAACAAAACACCCTCATCCTGAAACAAAAAAAGAGCTACTTGATTCTCCACATATACAAGGTCATCATTTGAAAGGATGCAACACACACACACACACACACACACACACACACACACACACACACGCTTTAAGATGTCACGTTCCTGAGGTGAAATTTGGAAAAAAAAAATTTAATTTTTAAAAAGTACACTTAAAAACCCACTAGCTACAGTATATAAATCAAACCTTGCAGGATAAATTTGAAGCTGAGGGGTTAGCATAAATTTAGGAAGGATGTGTTTCATCATCACTTGTGCTGGCCTGTGACAAGTGTTTCCCATGGCCGTCTGTCAGGGGTGGCATGAAAACAGGGATGAAATTGTTTGGCCAGTGAAAGGGAGAGCAGAAAGTATTACCCTCACTTTCAATTGGCTTCGCGATTTATGCCAGTTATAAGAGGTCAGTTTTGTTGAGATCAACAAGAAGATTAAAAAACAACAACAACAGAGAAGCAGTTACATACAAGGGCAGCAGCACTTAAGGCTTTGGAAAAGCACTTCTTGCTGAATAACGTCTTCAGATATATGCTGCAGCTCTTCGTTAGCCCAAGCTTGCCAAAATCACACAGAGAGTTCATGCTCCTCTGCTCTCAATTCAACAGGATCTACCCATAATGAAAAGAATTGGAATTGGGGGTGGGTGGGTGGGTGTCAATTAGAAGAAAATGCCTGAGAATTTCCCTCTTCCCTCATGTTTTCCTGCTGCAGGATCATTTCCCTAGTCTTTCCCTACTGGACGCACCCTCCTTTGAAGTATTAAATTAGGGCTGGAGGGGGGCAATGAGACCTCTCAATGGCCTTGCCCCCTTTTGCAGCGCTGTGCTTGCTTCTTACCCTACTCTAGAGAAGGAGGGTGATGCTTCCCAAACTCCCCTTTCTTCTCTCCCAGCATTTCAGACAAAGCAAGTTCTGTTGCCTGACCTGATTTTAATAGTGTGTTTCTCATTTCTCCTCTCCGTCTACCCCTCCCTTCTTTCCTGCCCCCCCCAACCATTCCTCCCTCACTGTTCCTTAGCAAATCCCAGTCTCTGACCAATACCTTCCCCCTTGCAGAGGCACCGGTGCCGCGGGGCAGCCTTAGTCAGGATGAAGTGCGTGCTGAGAGCATCCGCAGCCTCCGACAGAGCTTCGCCAGCCTCTTCTCCGACTGAGAGACTTCCCCTCTGTACTGCGACCCTTCACTTCCCCCGGGCCTAGATCCCTTTCCCTGTCTTCTGAAACTCTGAACCCCGTGTCCTTTCACTGCTTTGATCCACCCCTCCCCCCATGGGAATGCTCTTCCAAAATGAATCTGTTTATTTGTTTATTTTTAATCCCACCTTTTTTTTTATTTTGAAGGATTTCGTCTGCCCTCCCCTCCATTAACGGCAATCCCATGGAAAGGGCAAAGCAATACATATCCCTGGAGATCCCTGGTAAAAGGAATGGCACCTGCTGGAAATGGTCGGAGCTAAAAAATGGGTTGATATTAAATCCCCAGGAATACTCAGGCTTTTGAGGCCGGTCACTCTGAATGTAAAGATGGATGGTTGGTTTAAAATAAATGTGTAATTATTTATTAGATTTATACAGCCGCTCATCTCACATATGTGACTCTGGGGGGCCTTATAATGAAGAAGTTATTTGTACAGACCAATTATCTGGAGAGAGAGAGAGAGACAGACACATATACATGTGTGTGTGTATGTACACATCAAAACACAACCTTCTCTACTCTAAATGAAACAAGAACTACACAGTCTTCTGGGCAGGAGGGTCTGTTTATGTTCTTTTAAAATCCTAAATCTTCCCTCTGCCACTATCCTTTGTTTTGAGAACCTATTTTTTGCTCTGTTTCCTATGACTAATTCTGTATCCATTTCTGCAGAATATACTATCCCCATGCAAATTAAACCTGCCGGTTATCAGACAGCTTCCTTCCTTCCTGCCTTCCTTCCTTCCATCAGGATCTCCCTTTTCATCCGGAGGCTGCAGATTTCTCAAGTCCACATCTCTCCTATATAAATATGCAAACTTTATGCCTGGTTCTCTTCTCCCAGCCTAGGGGCCCCCAAGCTTGGGAAAAAGGGAGAGGAGAGGGGTCTCCAGGGATCTCTATACATAGCATGAGGGAGGGGACTTCTCCTGGGGCCCATGTCTGTGTTTGTGGCCACAAAGATGTCTATGTTGCTGTTTGTGAATAAGCCAGTCAATTGCCACTTGCCCTTTGCACAATCCTGTTGTCCCCACTCCTTAGCTGCCCGCTTCCAACTCTTGTTGCCTTGGCTGCAGGTTCCGCCCCCACTTCAGTAATGTGCAACTTTCTTCCCATGCGTTTTGGTAACAGTATACTCGGCAAGCCTTAATCTAGACACACACCTCCTTTCCATCCTACCTCACACTGTTTTTTCCCCCTTCCACCCTCCTAGTAGCACTGCAGAAAACTCCCGGTCTGTTACTCCACTGTAAGCTTTAGCATCTACTGATCATCAGGAAGGTGCTGGACAAGGCCAATGAGGTACTTTATCCTCAAGCCTATTGCTAAGCTGGTTTAGAACCCAGTCATCATGGAGGTGAGACAATTGACCAATACTTTGAGTTTGTGGTGGAGAATGCAGTTGTTTTTGTCAAGCCCATTTCCTGTTCTTCTTCCCACTTGGCCAATCAAATCTATCTGCTCTTCTCCCAAAACAGCCATTGTACTGCCACTATAGCCAAGGGATGCTTTTGCTATTTTGATGACTGAAGAAATAAAACTTCATCCCCGATGGACACACAAGGGGTCACATCCAAAAGCAGAACTTGGTCCCCTCCCTCTCCCCCTTGTATATAACTCAAGAGAGAAACTCCCCACTCTATTTTTGTGATTCTCCTTTACCCCTAAAGCTGTGTCAATTACTCTTGTCCCCTTCTTTGAAAGATCATGGGGACAGTGCCACTTAATGCGTGATGGTCTGATAGCTGCAAAGTCGTGTGTTGTAGCTGTGTTGTGACATGACGCTTTGAGCTGTGTGTGCAACTTAACTGTCAGGTTGGGGAGGGGGATGC